>PISX010004812.1:54652-67138 GCA_004024625.1 Mellivora capensis | reverse complement strand
TGATTCACAGACATGTACCACTGGGGATAAAAAATTGTTTATAAAAAAATAAAAATTAAAAAAAAAAAAAAAGTGAACAAGTGGTGTGAAGAAGATAAAATGAGGAGCTGTCCCCTGGTGGTGGAGGTGAGGGGCAGAGCTTTGCCTTTAGTGGTGGGCTCAGGAAAACACACCACACACAATCACAAATGCAAATGAAGTATGTTAGTGAATGTTTATTTCGAACAAAAAAGGAAAATACAATAAATATCACAAACATCACAAAATCAGGAAAACTCACTTCATATTTTTATTAGTAAGCTGTCTGAAATGCTCCATATTAACTTTTCTCCTTCATTTTCTTTCCTACGCAGTCTTTGATTATTTTTTTCTATAATATTTTCTATAGTATGAAGAGATTTTAACATGGTTTCTTCTGGCACGATCCATAGAAACTGTTCTTTACTACTGTTTCAACCACAAAGCCCTTGCTTGGCAGTGTGATAAGAATGTCAAATTTAAGGAAGCCTCTGTTACGTGAGCCATAACGTTTCAGGGCTTTCAAGTTTGTTTTTGTATTAGACTCTTCTGGACTGATGACATTCATTAAGCAGTTTCTCTTCAATGTCCTCATTACAGTGGCATATTATGAGTTTTATGCTATCTTCATCCAAGACAGTAGTATTTCACGTGAAATCAGCAAACTCCTTAAATAAATTTCTGCACAGCAAAAGAAACAGTCAATAAAACTAAAAGCCAACCTACAGAATAGGAAAAGAAGATATTTGCAAATGACATATCAGATGAAGGGCTAGGAGCCAAGATCTATAAAGAACTTCTCAAACAACACACAGAAAACAAATAATCCAATCAAGAAATGAGCAGAAGACAGGAACAGACACTTCTCTAAAGAAGACATACAAATGGCTAATAGACACATGAAAAAATACTCCATATCACTTGGCATCAGGGAAACACAAATCAAAACCACAATGAGATACTACCTCACACCAGTCAGAATGTCTAAAATTAACAAGACTGAACAACAAATGTTGGTGAGTATGCGGAGAAAAGGGAACCTTTTTACACTATTGGTGGGAATGCAAGCTGGTACAGCCGTTCTGGGAAACAGTATTGGAGGTTCCTCAAGAAGTTAAAAATAGAGCTATCCTATGACCCAGCAGTTGCACTACTGAGTATTTATCCCAAAGATACAGATGTAGTGAGAAGAAGGGTCACCTACACCCCAAAGTTCATAGCAGCAATGTCCACAATAGACAAATAATGGAAAGAACCAAGATGTCCTTCAACAGATGAATGGATAAAGAAGATGTCTTTCATTTATACAATAGACTATTACTTAGCCATCAGAAAGGATGAATACTCACCATTTACGTCAGCATGGATGGAGCTGGAGGGTATTATGCTAAGTGAAATAAGTTGACAAATAAGAAAGACAAATAATTATCATTTGGTTCACTCATATGTGGAATATAAGATATAGCACAGAGGATCATTGGGGAAGGGAGGGAAAACTAAATGGGAAGAAATCAGAGAGGAAAACAAACCATGAGAGACTCTTGACTCTGGGAAACAAACTGAGGGTTGCTGGAGGTGAGGTGGGTGGGGCAGATGCAGTAATAGGGTGATGGGCATTGAAAAAGGCACCTGTTGTGATGACCACTGGGTGTTAAATGCAACTAATAAATCATTGGACAGTACATCGGAAATTAATGATGTTTTTATAAGTTGGCTAATTGAATTTAAATTAAAAAAGAAAACAAATAAATAAACACAATGAATTATTACTTTATGAAGGCATACTTTGCATTATTGAGTATATTCCTTACAGGAAAACATTTCCTCTTCGGCCTGGCGTTACATCTAGGCATTGTGTCTTATTTATTTTTAAGCTTTATAATACTTAGGTTTGGACATATTTCTCATAAGCAGCATATATAGGAACTTTTAAAACATAAAGGACAACTTCTGCTCTTTGACAGAGCAGTGTACTCACATAGATGTCTAGTTATAATAGAAACATTTGGTGTTCTCTGTTCTACATCTCTTTGCTTTCCTTTTGTTTGTGTTATGATACAATTCTTTTTTTTTTTAGAGATTTTATCTATTTATTTGAGAGAGAGCAGGGGGAGGGAGAGGGAGAAGTGGACTCCTTGCTGAACAGAGTTGCTGACTCGGGACTCGGGGTTGGATCTCAGGACTTGGGGATCATGACCTGAGCACAAGGCAGACCCTTAACCTACTGAACCACCCAGACATGCCCATTTGTTTCTTTTTATTTAATGTGACAGTATGGAAGGAAAGTAACCAGTATTTTATTCTCTGGTAGTTGCCCTTAATTTCGCAAGTACAAGGTTAACCCAAGCTTATTTTCTGTAATTCTCAACAGACGGTAATTGCATTTTTCCTTTGTAAGGAATAAGGAGTTTGGCATGGATTTCTTTTGCTGTGTTTTCTCTACCTTACTTCACTTTCCAGTGTTACAGATTTTATCTGGAATTGTGAATCAGCTTACACTCTGCATTTTTTTTTTTCTGCCATCGTATCTTCTTTAAGAATTAGTTGGAGATGCTTGTCCTGGGTAACTTAAGCAGACTGGGCCACTGTCTGTGGCCACTGACATCCCTCAGACCTTCCCCCTGCAGTGTGCCCCTGCTGACATCACTTCCATTGGCACCCTAAAGCTGCCAGGAAGCTCTGTGCAGCCTCCAGGCTGGAAGTGGGGCCCAATAACCCCCTTCTGTAGCTCTCAACCAATGACTAGGGGACATTGATGTGTAAGTGTCCCCACCCTTTCACCTTTTGGGTGTAGTGACTCTGGGTCATGCATTTTGCATGGTTTGTGAGATTCAACTCTAGTTTTATCCTCATTGTAACTGGCTGGACAGCCCATCCTGTATTGGTTGTCTTTCCTTTCTCTCTCATTCTTTTACATGTTTCCTGACATTCCAAATAAAACACTTGCTCCCAAATCCATGCCTCAGGGTCTATTTCTGGGGGAATTCAAATCTAAACACAGATTCAGAAAAAAATAATTATACTTAACTTTATATTTTTAATTGTAATACTCGCTGGAAGACTTTCAATAAAACAATTTTCACATTCTTGATATCTTGATTTTGGTTAATTTAATAGCCAGATAGAATACATTTCAAATAGTTCTCCCCCACCCCCAAGGAATATATAAGTGGCATATAATTTTGTTACTTGAGCATATAGGAATAGGTTTCTCTTGCTTTGGTAGACAACAATTTGACCAGGGATAGAAGCCCCCACATTTTGCCACTAATGTCCACAAAGCATGTTCTGGAATAATCTTCCATCTTTTAACATTGATGGTCATCTAAGTAAGGTCAGGATGATTTTTGTTTCTTTGCAGCAACTTTTAAGAAAATTTATATTTTTGTATCTGGATAGGTATAGGATTTTTCTCTGTTCTTAAAATAAAAATATTTCCAGTATATATCCACATATGATCCTATTTCCATTCACTTTTTATAGAACTGTGTGACCTTCCTTTTTTTTGTTTGTTTAATCTTAACAATATTTTTTTACATGAACAGTGAAGTTCATGGTAACTACTTCTGTGCCTGTCTCTCTCTTTCCCCCTTGATTCTATAATTCTTTTTTGGCAGAGGTGGTTATGTTTTACATTGATTTTTAGTGAAAATTTGGGAGGTCTTTCAGGACTGGCTGATTGGCCACAGGACTGGCTACGTGGTGTGTGACCATGTGGTTACCCTGGGCCTCTTCTGAGAAGTGAACCATGAATAGGGTTTAAGGTTTCATCTGGAAATTCTTTATAACTTTATCTTTGAATCTGTGTTTTGTAAGTGAAGTCCAATGGATCAATGGAGCACATGCCAGGGACCTGAATCCTCAGCTTGCTCATGGTCCTGCTTCTCACAGCCCTACAATCCTGGGCTCCAGGTCAGGGGAGAGGGGTTAGGCATGGGTGCTTTGTGTGCTGTGTTGTAGACAAGGGCCCAGGGCCCCTGTGAGAATTCGGAGTTGCCCCATGATAGTCCTGACTGAAGAAAGCACAGTATTAACAGCAAAAACAAAAAACAAAACAAAACAAAACAAAACCCAAGCAAACAAACAAAACACAATAATGACAACAACAACAAAAAACATGACAGGTGAGGACAGAGAACAAAATGCAGAAGAAAGGAAAATACACATCTTATCCTGTTTTTTTGAACTAGGAGGCCCCATTTTCCTTTCACCCTGGGTCCCACACATTATGTTGGGAAGACCATTATATAGTCACAGAATTGTCCCTCTCATTCTACATCTATTCCTACAGAAAATATTCTCCAGATTGTACCCACTGACTGGGTGCTGGCTTGTACCCCTTACTGCGCAGCAGAGACTGGTACACATTTGACCAGCACCCTGCTTCTGATAACTCTCTCTGTTGTTCTTGTCTGAGATTGGGTGAATTGAGTATTTTCTTTCTTTTCTGTTCTCTTCATCCCTTCCCACGTGCCTACATGCAAATGGAACTCTCACTGACCGAAGGGGAAGGGACGAAAGAATGGAAAGGATGAAGGAACAAATGAGAGCAGCATGCTGTGTTCTCAGTATCACTGGCATTGGTTTGGGCATGTTATTGATCAGGGGGCAGAGTTGTGGTAGCTTTAGGGGGAGGCCGTTTATTGAGTAAGCCTTTGAAAAGTGTCTTGGCAAAGAAATGTGCTTCTTTGACAGTGGACTATTATTTCTGCCAAAGAGGAATCATCGATTAAGAATTTGGTTAAAGACTTCTTTTTTCCCCAACACCATATTCTGATATGACAGTGTTCCCAGACTTTTTGTTAAACACTTTTTTTAAGTCAGTAGATTACTCGTCACTTTTTTTTTCCACTTTAAATTGGTGGCCCTCCATAGTCCATAATGATGCAAAGTGTTTTGCAGTCCCCAAACCAAAGTATTTGATTTTGCCTTTACAAAAGATTCCATTTCTATAGTGCCCCTAGAATTTTGTAGTTTCACTTTAAAAGTATGCATCCATAGTTAATAGAGACATAGCTTGGGTGCCTGGGTGGCTCAGTGGATTAGGCCTCTGCCTTTGGCTCAGGTCATGATCCCGTGGTCCTGGGATCGAGTCCCGCATCGGGCTCTCTGCTCAGCAGGGAGCCTGCTTCCCTTCCTCTCTCTCTGCCTGCCTCTCTGCCTACTTGTGATCTCTCTCTGTCAAAAAAATAAATAAAATCTTTAAAAAAAAAATAGAGACATAGCTTTACTGCATGTTAATACCTGGGAAATGGCCAGTTAATTTGTCCAATGGTAACCTGGGTATATAAATTCAAAGATTGGTTGGGTAAATATTCTGACTTTGCTTTCAATTTTATTCCCAAGTAATAGGACTTTCTCTGTGAGTAAGTGATCTAAAGCTTATTTCTCTACTATAAATTAAAAAAAAATTGGTTCATTCAGCTGAATGAATATATTCATGATCCGTTCACACTATGACTGAACTTTCACTGGTTGCCATTTTTCTGTGTGGCCTCAAATGGGCCAGCAATTTGAAATTAAGTTACTCTCACTCCTTACATAATTGCTGGAGCAATATAACACATTATTATCACAGAAGCTCTTGTACTAAGTGGATTTTAATGTATTTGTGTATTATCTATGGAAGGGGACAGAGAGGTGACCAGAGAAGTGATCTGAGTATGTACAGTCATTCTGACTGGATTTGATAGCATTATTATGGCTTATTTTAAATTTTTTCCCCAAGTGGAATTTTCCAGTTCCTCCGAACTGTAAGATACATAGCACAGTGGCTGTCACAGGAGAGGATTTTCGTGCTTAGAAGGATCTGGGTAAGACTTAAAACGTACTTATGTTTATTAAACTGATCTAGTGCTTTAAAATATTTAAAAATCATTACTTTACACAATCATCTGGTTATATCAACAGCAATTTATAAGAAACATCTCTGACACTTTCCAAGATTTCACTGTCTAGCAGGGAAGACAAACACATCAATAGATCATTTAAACTCAATGTTGCAAGCCCAATGACAGAAATGCATATAACATGCCATCCAAATGCAGAGCATATTTTAAAATTGCTACCAGGGTTTTCTTCCCAAAGCATAGATTCGATCTTAAAATCCTTCAGGGGCTATGACTTGGTAACCAGGGTTCGCAAACACACATAACTCCTTATGGTATTAATCTACAACTGAAATGTGACAAATAAACCATTTTCCTGTGTTTTAAGGACATATCTCTATCCTCAGTGACGATTAGATCTCTTTTCATGTGGCACATCCCTATGTCACTAATATCCTTTGCCAAAGGCTTCAGGCCATGGTATACATTTGCTGTAATGACGTGTCCATATCTGAATGGAGTTCCTCCATCCTTTTTCAAATTCTGTGAAACTGATCGTCAATCAATAGCTGACGGCATTAGTTCTTTCCATGCTGTGCATTGCATGCCTTCCGTAGGCAGGTTGACTTGAGGCATTACTGTAGAAAACTGGAGCAAAATTACATGACTCTAGTCAAGCCAGGACACTAAAGCAATTAAATTTGGCTCCAGTGGCTGCTATTGACTAAAACAAAAGGCAAAGTTTAGGCCAACTACTTGGAGCCCCTGGAGCTGGGAAGGGCAGACATACTGAAGTTTCCATCTACAGTTTGCTTGCTTCTTGCAGAAATCGGTTTCATGGATCCTGCAGAGACTCAGGTGGCGTCTGGGCCACAAGTCTGCAGCTCTCTCAGCTGACCTGGGCTGCTCTGATTGCAGGGAAGCTTCTGAAATGCTAGTGAACAACCCTGTAACTGATGTTGTATTTCCAAGGTCTACACAGATCCCACTGGAACGTATTCAATGCCAACCTAAAAAAAAAAAAAACAAAGCAGCAGATAAAGGGCTGCCAACATGACAAAAACCCAGGTTCAGAGGGAGTTAAAAAATCTTGTATTAAGCAGTTTTGCTTGACTTCGGTTATTGAGGTCATGTGTGGATTTGGCCTCATTATTTATACTTTTCTTTCTTTTTTTTTTTTTTAACATTTTAGTTCTTTATTTGAGAGAGAGAGAGCAAGCAAAAACAGGGTTAGCAGTAGGCAGAGGGAGAGGGAGAAGCAGGCTTCCTGCTGAGCATGGAGCCTGATGCAGGGCTCCATCCCAGGACTCTGGGATCATGACCTGAACCGAAGGCAGACCCTTAACCGACTGAGCCATTCAGGTGCCCCTCATTATTTAAAGTTTTCAGACAAACAAGGATATGGGCAGGTTCAGAAGTCTCATGTGACCTTTGGATTGCTCCTACCCACAAGATTTATTATTATTATTATTTTTTGAGTTAAAAGCCTCAAATTCTTTAAGAAAGCTAATCTTTTCAAAGTAACTATAGAATGCCTGGTGTGACCTGCTCTGGGAAGAGAGGGAAAGAGAGAAAGGGGAAAAAGCAATCAAAATAAATCAAAGTATTATTTAAAAAGGGCCCTCAAATTGTCACAATAAGCAGGGGATTTTAACACCCTTAGCCTGTATAAATGTTGTGTTACCAGTTCTGATGTACTGGCCACCCCAGGCAGCTCTGAGGTCAGCGTGGTGGAGGCTTCCCAAGCTTGAGTCTGAGCCTGTGTGTGTCTGCAACTCTTCTTGCTCATGACATTTGTAGGGTTAGGAGTAAGTGGCACTGAATGGACAGCAATATTTTCTCTTAACTTTTTGGAACACTTTTCATTGCTGTTTTGAGATTTTCTTTCAACATTTCACAGAAATATAAGAACATTCTTCCTCACCCTTACATTGTCCTTCCCCTTCTCTAGTTTCACCCTCTTTTTTGTCATCCTTCCACTCTAACTGCCTCCTTCCATACCCCCTGCCAACATAAATCTCTCTATAATTTTCTTATTGCTCCACTCAAACCTTTTTACACATGGACTACTTCTATGAGTTCTCTTCTCCGTAAACGGAAATACAAGCACCTTTCCAAAACTTAGGAGACTTGAAGGGTCCTTGTTGTCTGCTGCTCTTGGCCTACTGATAGTAGTGCTGTGGTGTGGGTTAGAAAAGCCTAGGACACTCATCTGGGCCCCAGTTCGCTTTCCACAGACATCTCCCCTTCCCACACTAGTGTAAGGACTGGGCCAACCCTTGTGGTTCTTAGCATTGCAAGATGCCTTGAACAACCACTATCAGAAAACTTCAAAAAATAATACTACATAAAAGCCTATTGCTTACAAGACCTAGAAATTACACAGCATTCTCAGAGCTACACAGCAAGGTTGTGGGTAGACAGATAGTACTTGAGTTGGGGATTCTGTTTTTGTGGGAGTGGAGGGTAGGGACTCCACTCTTTATTGGTGAATTTTAAAGATAAGGGTGGAAATTTAAAGCATGGGAAGAGAAAAAGAAAGCAGCCAAGTGATCAATTATGGATTTTGACGAAGATCTCTAAAACAAAGGAGCCTCAGTCTGGGAAGGCAGCCTGGCTCTTTATCTGGGGTGTGGCTGGCGATGTATTCGATGGCCACCTAAGAAGCAAATGCCCCCATCAAAGATTAAGTCAGGTCCTTGTACTAAGACAGAAGGAAAGAAACAGCTGTCATGGCTTTACGTGGTCATTCTTGGGAGAAAATTTGGTGAAGTCATGCTTCTGTCTTAGGCGGCATTGTGTAGATACTGATGTGGTCAGGTAAAGAGCTGTTCTTTTAGGAACATAATTCTGCTTTACTCTTACTGATGTCAATTGCTTATCAAATCCATATTTTCTTGTTTTTCCTGGGCAAGAGCATATTCCCCAGTTGCTATTTTAAGCAAGTATGTCCTGGTAACTGAGCTGTAGCCAGGGAATATGGAAGTAAATAAGTGTCACTTAAAAGCCTGGACCATATTAACTTTCCGTAAGCATACTTCCATTCTCTCCCTCTCCCTCTGGCTAGGAGGGGAGACCCAGGATGACCCCGGAAACCAGCTATTGATGAGAACAGAGTTCCCATCACCCTGCCTCTCTGAATGATCCTGTAGAAGAGGGCCAGACAACCTCTGCTCGCCCACCTAGTAAACATGAGTAAGAAATTCATCTCTACTGTCCTCAAGTCATTAGACATTTCTGGCTTTATTTGCCATTATCCTCAATATCCTTCACTCTGTGAAACATGTATAGTATTTCATCCCACTGATCCAGGTTTATGAAAATAATGCCCTCTTTTTGGTATGCCCTGGATGCTTTTGCTGAAGGTATAAAGGCTTTCTGACTTTGTTTGTTACTGTCCTAACTTCACTTTTATTTGACAATGCTATTTAATGTCTATATAAGATCCATTATTCTCCTATTGGATTCCTCGTTCACTTTATTTATTTATTTATTTATTCAGGGTTTATTTGTCAGAAACAGAGAGAAGGAGAGAGAGAGAGGACACAAGCAGGGGGAGTGGCAGACAGAGGGAGAAGCGGTCTCCCCACTGAGCAAGGAACCCCATGCGGGGCTTGATCCCAGGACCCTGGGGTCATGTCCGGAGCCGAAAGCAGACGTTTAACCAACTGAGCCACTCAGGTGTTGCTCAGTATTTGTTTTAATGCCACTGTCACTATTTCCTTCCAAGAAATTTTCAGCAACATTTAAATTAATTATACATAATTGAATTGTCTGTTTTCTTATTTGTGTGTTAGTGTTGGGTAAGAGAATTGTGAGGAGTATTTTTTTTTTTCAGGTAAAGCCTCAAGTATATTTGGGCTATGTGACTTTGGACAGAAAAATTTGCCCACTTTCTTACTCAGCCAAGGTAGTACAGACAGCATTTGATTGTATACAATATCTTGTCTTAAAAATTATAATGTTATGTCTTCCTTTTCAGATGTAGAATGTGTTACCCTAGGCTGCTTCCTTTCCCCATCCCTTGTTTCTCTGCCTTGGATTTCATTAACAGCAAGTGGTTGACCTAATCTGATCTATTTGGGACCCCTGGAGCTCAGGTGCTCTTGGGCACCTGCAGGCCCAAAATTGGGGTCCAAGAGGTACATAAATATGATGGCTGCCTGCTTATTGGGGTCTCTCTGTCACAGGCAAAGAGATGTACTAGAGGAATGTAGGTGTGATATAGTCACTGGGAATTAGAGCGTGTAACTCAGTCTCAAGACAGTCATCCAGTGCCTGGGGATTTGGGATTGTATCTTGACACTAGGGCCTGTGGGACCTCACTCTCTTGAAATCTAGGCCAAGTCTTAGGTCAGCAATGATGATCAGGAGAAATGGAATAGGAAATTCATGACAATCAACATGGGAGTTTACATAAAAGACATACATTGTAGGACAGAAAAAGACAGTTTGCAATGGACTATCGTCCTACCGCACCAACAGCAGAATATTCATCAGAAGAGAGTGAGGAGTGAGCAATAGACCATGATCCGTACTTCCCATCCACCAGCCCCACACCTCCAGACAAACTGGATAAAACTGGGGCCACACCTTTAGCCTTGAGAGGAAGGGCAGGGCTGTGCCTCTCTGGAGATGGTGGGGGAGGGGGGAATGTGTGATTTATAGTGTTTAATGATCACTGTGGTGTACATACTCCCACCAGGGCCAATTTTGAGTTCCAACAGGACATCACTGAACTCTGAGCTGAGCTGGGAAGAGATGTGTGCAGTAGGCTCTTATGAGCTGGTGAGAGCCTTGAGTACCATGTGAGATTATAATTCTACAACAGAAAATACTCAGAAGTGGCCCAAATGAGAATGTTTTATTAGTTGTAAAGTGATAGCCTTAGATCAAGGAGTTGCCAGTTTTCCTGATGGATACCCAGTGAGAAGGAGAACTAATTAGGACACAATTGGTAGCAATTGGTAGAGAAGTCATAGTGAATTCATGTTTACAACTTAATGAGTAGGGATTTGCAGTCAACCCAGTCTAAGAATTCTTGGGTACATGGCCAAGCAGGAAACCAAGACAGAGAATTCCCTAAACAAAGAGGGACTTCAAAGGAAGCATAGTTATCTGGAGCTAAATCTAAAAGAATTGACTTGTAGTTTGGAATATAGCTTTAATGGGTGTTGTTGGGGGGTCTACTTCTCATGAGAGGCATGGGGAAAGGGGTCTGGGTACAAAATTTTGCAAGTAGGAACTATCAAGTCTGAAACCAGCCATTTCTGCTGCTCCAAATGGCTGGCCTATTACTGGAAAAAAGGCAATAAAAACACCCCTCGCCCCAGGCTTGGGATGAGACAAGGAAATCTGCCATTATCTTGAAGGCTTCAGAAGAAAAACAACCCATGAAAAATAATTTGTAAGCTTGGGCTCTTTGCATAAAAACCAATATATAACTGGTGTTCTCCTGGAAGCTAGGTGATGCAAAGCAAAAGCAACTCTAGAGGAAAATGTCCACAGCCCAGGCACGTGAACCTCCCACCAAATGCAAGTCTCCTTGGGGTTGATCTCACACACACAAAAACTACTAAAAATGCATCTCTGGAGAATAAACAGCAGATTAATAAAAAATTGGGAGTAGTTGTACCCCAAGAACTAAAAAACTAACCCATAAAAATTTAAGGGTTTGATAGGGTGAAGAAATAGAACAAATAGACGAAAAGAGATTATGGGAAAAGTGAATTCAGGTTTTGTAAAGAATTAAGTAGAAATTCTGGAAATAAAAATATCATCACTGGATTAAAATAAAATCAAAACTCAATGAGCATACTAAATAGTAAATTAGACACAAGTGAGTATGAAATTGGACAGATTCAAGAAAAGTGCTCAGAATGCAGTGTTAAAAGTAATAAATGATGAAGTCCCAAAAGTTCATTTTCACTTTTGTTTTCTTTGCCTTTGGAGACATATCTTGAAAGAAGTTGCTGTGGCTGATATCAAAGAAGTTACTGCCTATGTTCTCCTCTAGGATTCTGATGGATTCCTGTCTCACATTGAGGTTCTTTATCCATTTTGAGTTTATCTTTGTGTACGGTGTAAGAGAATGGCCGAGTTTCATTCTTCTACATATAGCTGTCCAACTTCCCCAGCACCATTTATTGAAGAGATTGTCTTTTTTCCACTGTATATTTTTTCCTGCTTTGTCGAAGATTATTTGACCATAGAGTTGAGGGTCCATATCTGGGCTCTCTACTCTGTTCCATTGGTCTATGTGTCTGTTTTTATGCCATCTTGGTGATCACATGCTGTCACAGCATGTGACACCATGCTGTCTTGGTGATCACAGCTTTGTAGTAAAGCTTGAAAAAAGAAGGGCTATCTGTACCACAATGTTTATATGCAGCAATGGCCACGGTTGCCAAACTGTGGAAAGAACCAAGATGCCTTTCCACGGACAAATGGATAAGGAAGATGTGGTCCATATACACTATGGAGTATTATGCCTCCATCAGAAAGGATGAATACCCAACTTTTGTAGCAACATGGATGGGACTGGAAGAGATTATGCTGAGTGAAATAAGTCAAGCAGAGAGAGTCAATTATCATATGGTTTCACTTATTTGCAGAGCATAACAAATAACACGGAGGACAT
>PISX010004812.1:0-54552 GCA_004024625.1 Mellivora capensis | reverse complement strand
CAACCTGAGGGATTTGAAGGGGAGGGGGATGGGAGGTTGGGGGAGCCAGGTGGTGGGTATTATGGAGGGCACGCATTTCATGGAGCACTGGGTGTGGTGCAAAAACTATGAATTCTGTTATGCTGAAAAGAAATTAAAAAATTTTTTCTTAAAAAAAAAGTAATAAATGAAAAATACGGAATGTCAAAAGCCATGTAGTACAGCATGAGATCTGATAAGCACCACACAGAAGTCCCATGGGAAAAATAGAAAGAGGAGGGGACACCTGCTGAGCAGCAGGACCACCAGGTCATGCCCGGGGTGTGGGTGGTTTTATGCCTAAATGCTTGATCTCATCCTTTTTCCTTTCAGCTGCTTCTCTCTCTCCTCTGGTGACTCCATTCATTCCCACAGCTGTCACTACTGTCAATATGGTAGTGGCTCAAAAATTTATACCTGATCCAGACATCACTTTTGAATTCCAGACTTATATATCCACTTAATTATATCATTTATATATTTCACAGGTGTCTAAAAATGAGCTTGATGAAACTTGAATGTTTTATGTTCTCTAAATCAATGTTTTCCACATCAGTTAAACCACCAGCTCCATTCACCCAGATGTGAAAGCGAGGCACCTGGGAATCATTTTTCAAAACCTCCCTTACCCTTTCTCTCAGGTCTAGTCCCGACCCAAGTCCTGTTGACCTCCCGAAATCTCTTACACCACCACCTTGGTCCCTTTACCACCATTTCTCACCTGCATTTTTGGGGTAGTTTCCTGACTAATCTGCCCATTTTCACTTTTGTCCTCCCCAAATGATTCACTCTATAGCAGCCGTCTTTTAAGAACACATGTTAGGTCACATCATTCTCTGGTTTAAAATTTTCCATTTGCCTGAATCTCCTTGAAAACTTCAAGCTCCTTTACATGGCTGCGGTAGAGAGAAGAATATTCCTCTGACAAGGGGGTTCCAGTTTGAATCCCCAGACAGATGGCTATGCAGGGTGCAAGGCCAAGGGGTTAAGAATAAGCAGTCCCCAAAATGGAACTTTGGCCTGGATTCTGGAGCTGTGCCCAAGGTAATGACAAGCATCCTCAGAAATGGGAAGGGGAAGAAGAGAGGCAGTCACTGATGACATATGTAAAGGCTCAACCCACCGACCTCTGCTGCTTGGAAGGTAGAAGGCTGCCATGACCCGAGAATGCAGGCAGAAAAGGTTTTCTCTTCTAGAGCCTCCAGAGAGGAACACAGCACTGCCAATACTCTGAGTTTAGCACAGTGACACCCATTCTTGTCCTCTGGCCTCCACAGCTGTCAGTAGGATAATGAGTGTGTTTTCAGCCACTGAGTGTAGGCTACGTTGTTCCCACAGTGACAGGAAACTATGCAAGGGCTCGCAGGAGTGTGCATCCTTCTGCTTCATCTGGCATACTTGCCCCACTCACTGTGCTCTGGTCACTCCAGCCTTCTCCATGACCAGCCCCAGGGTCTTCCCAGTCCCCTCCCCTCTGTGTGGAGTGCCCTTTAGCTGGTGTCTTCGTTCCGGTTCTTGAGAAACAAACCCTGAGTTGAGTTCTTGAGTTCCAGTCACATATTTGGGTGGTTATCCCAGGAAGCACAGAAAAGGGCCATGAGACTGAAGCAAGGCAGGACAAAGGACCAATAAAGGTGTAGTCATGAACCGCACTCACATGGCCACTACTGTGGACAGCCGGAGCACCCTCCCACTGGGTGACTCTGGAAAATGGACTATATATATATATGCTAGAATTTTCACAGCCATGGGCCAGGACGTGGGGGGATTTGCACACCAACTGCTCACAGACATTATTTCAGTCCTACTCTGTGGGGGGGGGTTAACTCCCCAGCACTTTTCCCTGCTGGTCACATCTGGTGAAATGTGACGAACCCCAGCTACCTGAGAAAGCCCCCTGGGGAAATAGATACAGGCACTGGGAGATGAAGTCCCCGCCCTGGCGCTGAAATTGAGCGTTCAAGGACAGGACGGGGGCACTGAGGCCTTCGTTCCCCATGCAGGATGTTGTTTATACCAAGGCTTTGCCTTAAGTATCTTTCTTAGAGAAACATTTCCTCCTGACCCTCCCATAAAAATAGAGCCCCTACACTGTTCTAACTCACTGTTTCCTTCTGTATCACGTCAGTCATTTTTTCCATAACACGAGTCAGAATTTTTCACTCCATTTTTCCCCTGGTTGAATGGATATCGCCCCTACTGTGTAAAGCAAATTCCAGGGAGCTGGAGAGCAAACCTATAAACCTATGTGGGATATCATTGCATATACAGACTATGGTGAGCACCTAATAAATATTCAGGAGATGAAGAGATAGCACACTAATGAATGGACCAGTACCTAAATAGTGCTTTACCTGGCAGGTAACAAACCCTGGAAAGTTTCAGCTCCTTGTTTTCTTTGCAGGTTTGTTACATCTGGGGTTATCTTTTTCTTCCTTATGTTATACTACCTCCAAGTAATCCATCCAGCCTTCTGGTCCCCCACTTTCACATGACACTTAATGCCTTGTGACTCCAGCTAAATTCATAATATTTCCTACAATATCAGGAGAAGTGGAGATCCTCTCACGAACAAGAACAGAAGGAGAAGTGGGGAGGGTCCTCTCACTGATGGCTTGGGGAAGTTTCAGTGCATGCATTTAGGGAAATGATCATAGAGGCAGAGGGTGTACGTTTGATGGAGACGTTCCCTGAACGATTTTGCTATATGCCTACTCCCTACAACTTTGATGTGAAGTGAGTGAAATCATTCCCACCATTTTATGATTCACTTCAAGCAATTATTGCCTTCATTTTACTTATTTTTAATAATCACCTCTTCCAAGTGTGAGGCCCTTGACGTCACCTTTTCACTTCTGAATTCTCTCTCTCCCTCTCTTTTTTTTTTTTGGCATCAATTAAGCTTCAGATCTTACAAAAGTATTGACTTCTTTTTGTCTTTTAAAAGCAGCTGATTAAAATTAAGGACCAAAGTGTCAAAATGTTTCTCTATTACAAGCCTCAGAGACAGGCTTGTGTGGCCTATGGTTTTTGCTCACAGAATTGTTCAAGTAACGTTGCTTAAGCATTTGTTCTATAAATGCTGGGAATGACACAATATTAAATAACAGCAATATCAGTTAATATTATAGAAATGAGGATCCATTCCATATTTTAATGCTATATGCAACGTGTGTGTGTGTGTGTGTGTGTGTGTGTGTGTGTGTTAAGGAATAAGTGTTCTTGTCTCTACTTCTGCTTAGTTCAGCATTCTATTAGAGATGATTCCCATCTCTTTCATTGAGAAGGATGCAGGTGTAAACTGTGTAGGAACCAAGTTCCTTCTATGATTCTCATCTCTATGTGGAATTTCACTCTTCATGAGCAAGTAAGGTAGGAGCTCATAGACATGTGTTGAGGTTGAAGGAAGATGGTGACGGGGCAGAAAGGACCCCAGCAAGAGTTTACAAGACTGTGTTTCTCATCACAGCTCTGGCACATGACCCAGCAAGTCAGACATGTTCTGTCCAACAGTTCAATAAACATTCACACTTTTCCTAGGCACAGCTTCCCCATCTGGGTAATCAAAGGGATTCCGTAAGATGATCCTTATAGTCTCAATTTGTTACAAGTCTTTGACTAAAATAAATTAAATATAAACTAGAAGAAACAAAGACTCAGCCTCATCATATCTGAGTCTAGGGAACTGTTTAAGCTGTTTATCAACTGAACATCAGAAAATAAATCATGATTTATGATATAGCAGGAAAGAATGTTTCCCTGGGTGAGATCAAGAATTATCAGGATGACAGGGCAATGTTTCTTTCATACCTTAATGAAAGGGTGTGGCGCTGAGTGCTGAACTATCAAATAGGACAACTCAACACCTATTACACAGAGGGATCTTGGAATCCACTGTCCATGCAACTGAATTTACACAGGGTATTCTTTCCTTACCTACTTTCCCCTTCACTTTGAACACACAATTTAACCCAATTAGTTTCAAGACGTCGAGACAAAATTCCATAACGAGGAAGGTATAGACCCAGCACATAACAAAAAACTGGTGAGTCTAATAAGTGTTACACTGAAGTAGTCAGTCTCCAGATAAGTCTGATCCGTGTATCTAGTGTTGCCTTTAGCTAATACTTTTGCCATTACAGGATGTTCTTATGAGAATGATCAGTCAAAAGAGCAGGGCTTTCTTCTTCTGTGTTTAACAGTAGCAATAGAAGAAGGGCCTGGAGAAGGAAGAGAAGTCCAACCCGGTGAATAGATAAAAGAGAAACTTTCCTGATAAGGTTGATATGAAAGAAAGCTGGCATTTAAGAACAACCCATGTATATATTTAAATTCTTTAGGAATATGCTATCGAGCCATTTTCTGCTCTCTTGTTGCAAGAAGCAAACTCTAGCTGTTCTTCTGGGCTTCATTTAGACTTGACTCTGACACCTATTATCATGTGCTATCGGGTCAATTTACTGTCTTTGGACTTCAATTTTCTCATCTAAAGATGAAGGAGGTTGGACTCAGTCAGTGACCTTCAATTTGTTGCTGCTGCATTTTTAGCTTTGTTAAAATAAAACTTGTAAAATAGGATACTTATCGAAGTCAACCGCTAGGGTCTCTTTAAAGAGTCAATGAGATGACGAACACAAAGTTCTTCCACTTGGCACTTAGGAATGGCTAGATAATGTTAAGGCCACTGAGTTCAGGTCGCTCTTCCCCTGTGCCCTCAGCATTATCATCCCACACCTTCTCTCCTGTTCTAGAGAAACATTTTGAACTCCCTTCTCAAGTTCAGTAAGTCATGGTCTTTGTGGA
The DNA here is from genome assembly GCA_004024625.1 of Mellivora capensis. Taxonomy (NCBI): domain Eukaryota; kingdom Metazoa; phylum Chordata; class Mammalia; order Carnivora; family Mustelidae; genus Mellivora; species Mellivora capensis. The sequence goes on along the minus strand of PISX010004812.1, from coordinate 49,731 downwards.
TCATTGGCTGGGGGAGAGGCAGGAGCACATGTTGACTCTGGACATTTCTCATCAACTTTCCTGGTCTCTGTGGAGTCCCTGCTGCCCCATGAGCCTGTGAATTTGTCTCAGAATGGAAACTGCCCCAGTACCCGCCTTTGGACACCCAGTTAACACATATGCAGTCTATTTCGTTCTTTCTCTGTGTTTCATGTGCAAAGTAATTGGAAGAAGCTGACTTTTACTGAAGATTCGGGCTAATGGAGGGAAATTATCACATATAATAGTGCAGCACAGGCAATAATTTAAATGGAATATTAATATTTTTTCAAAACCCACAGCCTTTTTCTTCCACTGGGAACTTCACCTAGGCTCTGATCTCAAAGACATCTTCCCAGAATTTTCTCTCTCCCTCACCACCTTAGCCTTCAACAACCATCAAATTTTCAATATTTCTCATGAAGATCAGTTTTCTTTCTTTCTTTCTTTCTTTCTTTCTTTCTTTCTTCTCCCCTACCCAGAGTACTACCAAGGGCTCTGATGTTCTGCTAAACAAGGATCTACTACTTCATGTGTCTACAGCACAGAAGACAGGCAGAAGCTTTGCAATTATAGTTTCTTCTTCAACTTGGTCATGTATTTTAGGCTATGCTTCCATCCCTGGAGACAGGTGAGGGGAAAGAGGGAAGAATAAAGATACAAAAGCAGTATATTTTCTCCCTCTGTTTGGAGAGAAACTCTAGGCATATGACTTTCTTTTTTTGCTTTCCAAAGTAAATATTATCATTGTAATTTTCATTATGACTGACATATACCTGTAGACACCCAATATTTAAAACAGATTACTCGTATGCTGCTTTTCCAAAGTGAAGGTAAGAGAACACCTAGCTCCACATACTGATGGCTCCAGGCTGTTCTGGTGGTGTCTCAGCATGACCCCCAGGGGCACTTTCAAACTCTGTGTAGAAGGACCATTAAAAAAAAAGAAAAATCCAGCTGACAATTTTGTGAAATGAAATGAAAGTGAATGACCAGGGATGCCTGGGTGGCTCTGTCGTTAAGCATCTGCCTTTGTCTCAAGTCATGATCCCAGGGTCCTGGGATTGAGCCCTGCATCAGGCTCCCTGCTCAGCAGGGAGTTTGCTTCTCCCTCTCCCAGTTTGTGTTCCCTTTCTTTCTATGTCTCTCTCTGTCAAATAAATAAATAAAATCTTAAAAAAAAAGTGAATGACGAAAAAATAGCATTAAAATCAAAGACATAATTTAATCCCCAGTTTTTTATGAGCTGCAACAGATTCAAACTGTCAGATTGTTGTAAAAGTTTCTAAATGCCTACTCTTAATTTCCATACTTCTCTCGATGAAAATCCCTTTAACTAAGCGTTCATGGTATCAACTGATTTCTAAATTAATTCTCAGCTTAGAAACTGTAAAATTTTCCTATAAAATCAACACTACAGATCTAACATGTATGAATGGCACCATGTTATAGGTGTGGAATACACAAGCCCATTTTGAAGGAAAGCTTAGTTGTGAGACATCTTTCCATCCTACAAAGTTTTCCTTGATACGTCTCACACTCAGCAGGCTGTCCCCATAGTGAGTGATATGATGTGGTGCATCCAGCTGCATGGATGCTAGAGGATCCTTAAAACCTTATAAAAATGGTTTATTTTCCTGAGCATTTTGGGTTTGGTTCAATTTACTCTGGGTCCTGAGGCTAAGATCCTGTGGTAATTTAGCAAAGTTGGATTTGTTTTATAAAATTCATTTGTTTTTCCCTTTTTTGATTTCTGAAAAAAGTTGAGTAATTTTAAAAATTACACATAGTAATATTAAAAACAGACAGGAAAATGCTGAAGTTACTTGAGTGTGTAGTCTTCTCCCCCCACAAATAACCTATTTGTAATAACTTAAAACAAGAGGGTTCCCTGGATCTTTAGAGTTTTGGCATTGAATGGACTGTCCAGAGCTTTCTTTTTGTTGTAAGTGTTTACATTTGTTGGCGTTGGGAGCAGGCTGGGTCGTATAGGGCAGTGTCTTGACATTTCTGTTCTTGAGTGGGCATTCAGTTCCACAGTGAGTCTGTCAACACTTTCCTGGGCTACCATCTCTCCTTTCAAACTTGACCTCTTCACGTTCTTCCATTTCCACTCCCAAATCTCCCACCAGGGGAAAAACTTGAAAGAAGGAAGAGAGAGAACTTATTCAATTGAGTTTGAGTAGGAACCCTGACACACGTCAATTCTTTCTTTTTTTTTTCTTCCTAATTCACCTCAAGTAAAATTCCACTGTCTAGCTTGTTTTCATCCTCAACCTGGATTTAGAGGCAGGTGGTCCTTCTTCTATAAACACTTTTTAGAGTTATGATGGTCACCAGAAAAAAAGAAGTATAAATCGGGTCAGTTGTTCCTAACACTTGTTTTTTTAATATTCCCCAAGAGAGCTTTGGATGACACAGTTCAGTTTCAAGAGCAATCCCACTTGTGTGAGGAATTTAGTTCCTGCAGTTAAGCTGCTCTACAGACTCATAGAGTGCTAGGTTTTGTGTTAAGCACTGACAGTATGAATTTGGGTAAGACACACTTCCTTCCCTTGAGAAGCTCAGGGGCTCAGTCTGTTTGTTGGTTTTAGTAATGCAACTTTTTATTCATGCCTGCAGAACATGTGTAAGCCTCCAAAAAGCTAATCGAGTTTTTGTTGTTGTTGTTGTTCGTTGCTATTTTTGCCTCTTTTCACTAAGTACCTTAGAATGCCAGAAGTTAAGATCCTTTTATCCCTTGTAAGATACCTCTCTTGTCCTCCAGACTGGGTGAGACATTCTTTGCATCTGTCCTCCTAGCATTGGACTATCGCGAAGCAGAATGCCTACAGCACATCTTTGTCAACTCCCTCTTCCTCCAGTTTCCTCCCTGGATTTGGTGTTTTCTGAAGGCAAGACCTTTTCTCAGCCACCACAAGGGCTTTAAAACCTATAACATTTCCTGGCACACAGGCTGTATACATGTTTATTGAATTGCTGGATGAATAAAGGAAGGAGAGGAAAAGCCTCCACTTACTTCTCTCTTAAATTGCTCATAGCTAAGCTGCTATCAAAATAAGACATGTAGAAGTTTGGCTCACTCTACATTCACTCAGCTCCTTGGATCTCCATATTGGTTTGTTAATGTGAAGGACTAAAGAGCTCTTTGAGACCAGCATCTCACGTAAGTCCCATTCAACATGGGGCTCCTGGCTGTGAATATAGGATTACAGTGCTGCAGCTGAGCCAAAAATGGATAGAGCGGTAATAAAAGGCCACCGAGTCCCCTGCCTCTGCCCCACTCCACACAGGCAGTTTCCTGTTGTAATTGAGACACAGGACATTTAGAATTATACCTATTGGCTCTACCATATATTAGGGGTATGACCTTGGGCAAATGGCGATCATTTTGAACTCATAGTTATCTCATCTGCAAAACAATAGGTAAGGACCTCATAGTGCTGTTGTGAGTCATAAAAAGTGTTTATAAAGTGCTTAGAACACAGTTTTGAACATAATAAGGGCACGATCAATGTTCGCCAGGCATGAAAGAAGATGTTGACATGTCTCTGAAAAAGGCCACTTTGCAATTACTAAATGTCAGAGGGCATGGTTTCTGAAATTTGTCCTTCATTTACACCTGTGTAATTGTTAGTAACTGGAGCACTGGGTGTTACATGCAAACAATGAATCCTGGAACACTACATCAAAAATTAATGATGTACTGTATGGTAACTAACATAATTTAAAAAAAAGAAAAAATAAAATAACTGCAAATCTCTTATAGCCCATCTGTAGATTCTCGAAAGGAAATAGAATTGCAAAGTTCCATATGCTGCTAAGGGTGGCAAAGGGAAGGAGGAGTGTTTCTTCTTAGGGATCATGCTAACTTCAGTCATTACCTGGTGATCATATTTTAATCCACCACATGATTTCGTTGAGAGTAGAGGTGGCTTGAAGCTTCCTAATTGACCTTATTGCTGACAAGCAAGCTCTCTCTGATGCCCCCTACAGGCGATAGTCTATATCTGCTAGATCACCTCTGACCTGTATTTCCTTCTATTTCTTCAAGATGTGTCAACTCAATTCATTTTGGACGAAGCCAAGCAGCATGGCAAGAACTAAATAAGGTGTATTAGATTTGCTAGATTCTCTTTAACATGAATTTTCTAAAATACTTCATTCTTTATTATCCAGTGAAAGACTGAGACTTTCCTGGATTGATTTCATACGATTTAACATGCTTATCATATTGAGAAATACATGCATCTAGACTCAAAAGCAGGATAAAAATCATAGTGGAGAAGTTACATGGGCAAAAACATACAATACGAAATTACAAATGAACTGCTTGTGTGTTCTCAAAGAAAAAAAAGATTTTTCCCCCTCTTGCTATAAAAACTTAAGCTTTTATGTTTGCAGTTACTGCATTTTGGGAAAGATAATTGCTGGTTATTTTGTCATATTTCCTGTTGAGTTCAAATGTGCTTTCAACTAATTTTTTTTAAAGCAAAAGTCACTCATTTACCATAACTGTAAAGCAATACTGGAAGAACCCACTGTACTAAATTGTCCTTAGAAACATCTTTCATAACAGAAGATTTCAATTACCGTAATTCTGGTGCTAATCTCAGGGTCCTCCTAGCAGTAACTGTCCTCCAGAAGAAATCTTTGTAAAGGAGCAATACATTTTTAAAAAAAGTCTACTTCATGGGGCTTCACAACAAATGAAGCTGCCACTCATTTGATGAGTGGGCATATATGTTCTTATTTCTTATTTCTTTAAATTGGCTGTGTTTTCCCTGGGGCAGGTTTTACTGCAACCTCCCCTCCCTTCTACCCTCAACCTCTAAGAGACAAGTAAGGAAGTTTTTGGATGACTCTCACTCTTTTAGTTCATTGGACTGATAGATGCTGGACAGTTTCCTTTGTATTTGTTACAAAGGCCTACAATTTCATTTTTCCTTAAAGTATTATGTGCTGTGTTTTTCCCCAGTTACATTGAAATATTATCCCTCTCCGATCTCTGATATGATTCATAGGGTCCATTTGTTTGCTCTTTGTTTTTAGTTCTAGAAAATGCTCTGCTGTCTGTAATTGTCTCAGTGGGCCACAAGACTTACTGAAGATGAAGAAATGCCATCACCCAGGCTGCAAGCCACTCACAGCAAATGAAAGATTCCCAGATAGAATAGAGCAGCCTGAATACTTATGCAAATCTGAGGTCTTGGTTGTCTGTCTCTTCTCCTTCAAACTGGAAATCGTTTTAGCTACTCTATGTCTACTACTAAACTTGTGAATGGGGAGGTTGTCATGAGGTCCAGAACTGATGCTTTCCCAAAGGATTTTTAACACTTTAAATTGAAATCATGGCTAGTCTGACTTCTAGGACATTAATGCCATATTGATAACCTATTTCATGTTGTCCTGGGTTCTGGAAGTCTGCAAGGAGAACTACAAAAGCTCTCCCATTTAAGGAGTGGTAGGACTATAATAAGCCATATAATTTGTTTCTAAAATGGGTTCTGTGTTAGTTTCCTATTGCTGCCATAACAAATTATTGCAAACTTAGTGGTTTAAAACAACACAAATATATTCTTACTGTTCTATAGGTTAGAGGTCTGATACTGGTCTCCCTGGGCTAAAATCAAAGTTTAACAAGCTGCATTACTTTCTGGAGGCTCTTGAGGAGAATCAGTTTTCCTGCCTTTTCCAGCTTCTACCCTCGTTCCTTGCTCATGGCTTCCTTTCTTCATCTTAAAGGCCAGCAGTTTCGGCTCTTGTTGCCCATCCTTCCATAGCCACATCTCCCTCTTGCCACAGCCAGGAAAGGTTCTCTACTTTTAAGGACCCACATGATTAGATTTGGTCTACTAGAAACCATGGATAATCTTCCATCTCAATTTCCTTGGCTTAAACACATAGGCCAAGTTCTTTTTGCCATGTAAGGCAACACATTCACAGGATCCAGGGACTGAGATACAGACATCTTTGGGGGGGGGGGTATTATGTTGCCCATCACAGGTATTATTTTCAATACGGCAAAAGTTGACACATTTGTGATCTGTAATGGTAAATAACCTACTATTTCCAGAGACTTTTCCCAAACTCTCAATTCCATAGTTTTCTTTTTGCTGAAATATAGAGGAATGGAACTGCATGTTAAAATTATTTAGATTCAAATTGAGGAATTTGGAATGAAAATAACTGTGATTGGTGTGTGTGTGTGTGTGTCTGTGTTTGTGTGTTTTCTCAGTGGCTATTTTAGTCTTTTCTCCTGCAAAATATCTTTCCCTGTGATTGTACCCTTCATCAAATGGGTCTGATACAAATTAACATAAACTGGACGGTGATATCTGATCTGCTTTTCTTCCAATTCCAAATACCCTGCCAGGACAACCATAGCAGCCCACTTGTCTTTAGCACAGAAGACCTCATGTTCTTCAGGTGTGTGTTCTAACAGTTCTATGTTAGAAATGGCACTTAGTTTGAGAAAAGAGAGTACCACATTCAGGGATGATGGCTGACTGAAGGCTATATATGTGACCATTAGGCTAGGTTCTTCTCCAAAAGAACATAGGACTTAGTGCTGCATTATCTACACTCCTTCCATCTGCCTGCCATTGAGACAGAGACAGCTACCATACGCACCTGCAGAAGATAGAAAACTTGCCACTTCCTAAGATCAGCCACACTGACATCCAAGAATTATCAAGCCATTTACCTCACTTTAGCTGCCATATGTCTCACCCTCCGCACAGGACCTTATTTTTAAGCACTCCTTACAACAAATTTAGATTGATTTATTTCCCCCTGCCTTACAGATGAGGTGTCTGGAGTTCAGAGTGGCTGAGTAAACCATGTAAGGTCTCACAGCTAAAAACCATTAGAGTTTGCTGGTTTTCAAAAAAATAAAAATTACAGAACATGCTAAAAGACAAAAGAAAAACCCACAGCCTGAAGAGGCAAAGAAATTATCAAATCAAACTCAGCTATGTAACAGATTTTAGAATTATAAGACAAGGAATTTGAATAAATACAGATAAATATGTTAAGGGCTCTTTTGGAAAAAGTAAACAACATGTACAGTAACAGATGGGTAGTGTAAGCAGAGAGATAGGAACTTTAAAAATAATCACAAGAAAATGGTAGAAAGCAATAACACAGTAACAGATATGAAGAATATCTTTGATACGTTCATCAATATACTTACTTGCCTTGGCCATAGGGAATAAAATCAACGAGTTTGAAGATAGGTCGGTAGACATTTCCCAAGCTGGGATGCAAACTAAAAAACTAAACAATAAAACAAAAGAGCAAATAGCAAATATGTTCTAGCAAATAGAACATACAAGAACAGTGGGACCATTTCTAAAGATATAACCTGCACATAATTGGAATAACAGATGGAAGAGATGGAAAGAATGAAGAAGAAATATTTGATGTGATAATGGCCAATAACTTTCCAACATTAATAACAGACTCCCAAACTATAAATCCAGGAAGTTCAGGTTATATGAAGCAGGATAAATGTAACTGAAAGAAAAAAGAAAACAAGTGAAAAATTTAAAGTGTCAAAAGAAAAAACCCCAAATTAGGTTTCCACTCTAGCAAAATCATCCTTCAAAAGTAAAGAAGAAATGAAGACTTTCTCAGACCCACACAAACAGGGAACTCGTCACCAGCAGACCTGCCTGCAAGAAATGCTAGAAGTTGTTCTTTAGGCAGAAGGAGAATGATGTAAGTCAGAGGTTTGGATTTACCTAAACAAAGAAGAGCAGCAGAGAAGTAATAAAGGAAGGTAAAATAAAATCTTGATTTTTCTCATTTTTAATAAATCTAGAATGTAGCTCTTTATTTAAAGCAGTAATAGTAATAATGCATTGCATGCTTAACACTTATAGAAAAGTGAAATGAATGATAATGCTACAGGAGACAGGAAAGAGGAGTTAGGAATGATGCACGCTATATAGAATGGTTAAAATCTAAAATACCAACAATACCAGTTGCTAGTGAAGATATTGAGTGACATTCAATGTGAAATGGCGAAGCCATTTTGGAAGACAGTTTGACAGTTTCTTACAGAGCTCCATAGAGTCTTACCATACAATTCAGCAATTCTCGTGTTAGGTATTTACCCAGCTGACTTGGAAATTTAAGCATACAGAAAAACCTGAATGTGAATGTTTGTGGTAGTTTTATTCATGAATCTTAAGTGCTTATCAAGAAATGAAATAAGGCAATGTTAATAGGTTACCCATTCTAAGATTCAGTTTGTATGACCTCACTAAAAAAGTTCTTTTTTTCCCCCTCCAACCTCATTTAAAAGTTCTTTTTGGGATTCCTCCTGTTTCAGTATTTCTAGGTCAAGATTGAAAAACAGAACTTTTATACTGGTCACAAGATATTTTATAAATATGTTATCAACAATCATGTCATAAAAATTCTATTTAGACTTCAAAGTATTTACCAATTTTTCTTTCCCTTTTGATATTTCCATGTTCCAAGATTGCTTTCCAAACTACAAAAATAAAAATCTCTCTCTATGCTTTTGTTTTCACCAACAGAGACTATAAGGAGGAAAGTACATTAAAAATAAAGAAGAGAGGCAGATTTATTACACCTAAAAAATTAAGCTTACTGTGATTTAAGTTCCTTGAAATATGAGCAACTATCAATTTATGGCTTTAATATAGCTTTATAAGTGCAAAAGAACATGCCAGCCAAAGGGTAGGAAAAAGAGAAAAGTACTAGATGGTTGAGGAGACAATGCAGCACAGTGGATAGATCAGCTGTCTTCAACCACAATAGCACTGACATTTTGGGATGATGATTCTTCATGGGGGTGGGGGAGGTGGCTGTCTTATGTATTGTAGGATGTTGAGCTGCAGCCCCTGTCTCTACCTGATAGATGCCAGTGATATCCTCTGCACACCTATGATGACCAGAAATGTCCCCAGAAACTGCTGCGTGTTCCCTGGGGGTGGGGGGTGGGGGGTGGGCAAAATCACCCTAAGCTGAGAATCACCAGAACATGGCAAGGGACTTACAGGCCAAAGTTGAGGGTTCAGTTCAACTTCTCTCAATTATTAGCTGAATGTTCTTGGGGAAATCTCTTAACTTCTTTGACTTTTGGTCTCAACATGGCACTTAAGTAGGCTGAGTCTGTTTTATAGGATTTCTAAGTTCCAGTGGGTTAATATATGAAAAATGAATTGTAAATGGTATTGTCATTATTACTGAGTGACACAAATATGAATTGTGGAGTGGAATTGAGACATAAAGAGATAAAGCTCTTTAAGAGACAAGATTAATATAAAGACTAATACAAAGTTCTTTTTAAAAAAGATTTATTTATTTATTTGACAGACAGAAATCACAAGTAGGCAAAGAGGCAGGCAGAGAGAGCGAGAGAAGGAAGCAGGCTTCCCGATGAGCAGAGAGCCCGACGTGGGGCTCGATCCCAGGATCCTGGGATCCTGACCTGAGCCGAAGGCAGAGGCTTTAACCCACTGAACCATCCAGGCACCCCATAATACAAAATTCTTAACTAGCGATAATTTTGCCACCCAGGGGGCAAGTAAGTAAGTAAGAGACTACTTACCAAGCTACGAGCAGTTTAAGGAGAGCAGCAAGTGATCCAGAGGCTTCCAGTGTGAGCAATAGCAGAAAACTGTTGCCTCCCCAAAGCAGGAAGAATCTAAGGGGTAGAGACCATATTTCCAGAGCCTGGTGAGAACAGAAGCTCTGGTAGGCCCCTACCACTGATTTGGAGGCCAGAATGAGTAGTATGGCTACCTGTAGATATGGGTTTATTGATAAGGTTGTAGGATAGAAAGAGGACTGAGTTCTAGTCAAGGAGTCAGTGTTTGAATGCAGTTGCAATCTCCACCAGGTGTGTGCTCTGGGAAAATTCTCAGATTTTTCACTTGCAGAATGGAGCAACCACACAGAACCAAGAGCAGAGTTGTATGGGACTGGAGAGATCATCTAGTTCCATGTGAGCAACTTGAGGCCCTGAAGGGCGAAGCCGGCACATTTCTGGCAACTGTGGCAAAGAGCACATCAAAGCAATCCGAAGCCCAAATCAAAAATTTTGTAGCTGCAGAGAGGCTCAGGGGGTTCCAAAGAGCAGTTGCACAATTTGACCAACCAAGTGTTTAAATTTCATTTTTCTGTCTGCATAAATATGTATTGAATGCTGACTATATTGCAGGGATTATGGCAGGCAGCTGAGAACTCAAAGAGGTCATGGTCAAGTTCTGTCTCTTAAAGAATTTCTCCTCTTAAGGAGGGAATTATCTATGGTCTTCATATACACTGTCAAGGATGTTTCTGTTTTATTTGTATTGTTAAATCAGTACAACAGGCTTGACTAGTGAAAGGCTGCCATTTAATGCAATTCTGTCCAGGGCCCTTCAAAACCAGCATTCTCATCCTAGAAGACTCATCTTCTTTTGGGGATTATGAGCCCTGTGCTGTGATCATCTAAGCCCACTGGTTGTTGGGATGTTGTCTTATGTTTTCTCTAGCTACTCTTCATGTGCTCTCTTCTCAGATGTTTTTAAAGTTCTCCATATGTGCATAGCACCTACCTGGTGTCATCCTTTCTCACCAGATCCTTCACACTCCCCTTTCCCTTCTCTCCACCTACTCTGGAAGTCTTTCCTCCTGGCACCTGCATGTGTGACAGTCTTCCCATGTTTTAGGTAATGTCTACTTTCTTTGGGCGTTCCTGGAGAATCTTCTCCAAATTTATGCCTCTTTCAGTGATGGACTACTCAAATCCAAAAAAGTGTTTTTTTTTGGCTTTGATTTTTCCACTGCATGTCTTCCCTGCCCTCCACATGGCCTATTGTGCCTGAAACCCCTACCTGGCCTGGCTCCTGTACCACCCATGGAAGCTCAGCAAGAATTCTGCCTAGGACTTGAGGCAAGGGCCAAGGGCTCAGCCATGAGCTTGGAATGGGCTAGCTCTCAAACCTTGGGCCCTGACTCAACCCTTCCTCATGTTGCTCTCCTCAACCATTTTCAGTATGATATTGTTAAATATTTACCATCTCATTGGCCATTGCATCTCTGAATTACCCAGTGATGTAGCTGGAAATTTAGGGCACTCAAGCAAAAATGTTTGGAACACATTATGTTTATTTAATTGCAGAACAAAAATTTCTAGTGTTCTTGAAATTCAGGTGCCATTTAAATGGTGTTCATAACCACAGAAACTGAGGAGAGTGGAGTCCAGCAGGATGTTTCTGGCTCCTTAAATCACTAGGACCAAGTTATTAAGATGGAGTTGGAAGGATGCTTCATGATCTTCATGGTTGCCATTAGTTCTTTTTTGGCACTTGGGTCCTAGCATTATGGAAAGGGTCTGGGAGAGTCTTGGATGCAAATTTTTTGATAAACTGGCTTTATGGGGAGCAATACTTTATACATTTCATTATCAGTTATCATTGCACAAACTATAGCTGCAAAGCATAGTGTCTTAAAACCATAAATATGTATTATCTCATGCAATTTTTGTGAATCAGAAATCAGGGAGAAACTTTGCTGAGAAGATCTAGTGGAGAGTCTCTCCACCAGAGATTTGCATCTCCACTTGATTAGCAGGTTTGTAATCAAGATGGAAGCGACTTGCAGTCACCTAAAGGTGCCAGGGGCTGGAGGACCCCACTTCCAAGGTGACTCATTCACATGGCTTGCAAGTTAATCCTTCTTCCTGGAAAAAGGACTCAGTTCTTCATCATGTGGACTTCTCCAGAGGGTTGCTTGAATGTCCTTATAACATGGCTTTTCCAAGAATGATCTGAGAGAGCAAGGCAGATGCTGCAATGTTTTTAATACCTAGTCTTGGAAGTCACTTGTGTTCATTTCCACAATATCCATGAATCCCAGTAGCCAAAGTTCATTGGGGGCCATCTTGCAGACATCACGGAGGGTATCTGGAGGCTCACTAGACATCAACCATGTCCAATGGCATTTAAGGCTTTCAATAAAATATACAAATGGTTGATAATCAGTTAACATCTTGGTAAAGAAAATCATGCTAGAATATCAAAATATGACTCTTAAAGAATTGAATTCATTACTACTTTCCAAGGCTTGTGAGACAACACATTAGTCTAACCAAACTCCATGTGCTCTTGCAATTTGCTTTTTCTCATGTAGGTGAGGGAGTTTCTAGAAAACTCATGCCTCAGTCATGTAACCTTGAAATTGTTAGGTGTGCTTGTGGTTCAGTCTTAAATTCCTGTCAGCAACATCCTTCAAGATTAAGAATGTTTTCCTCTTTCAAAGAGCTATAAAAACCTATAGATTACTGTTCCCAGGAAGGAACTTCAGTGGCAGCTATGTTTCTGTCCATGCTGTTTTTAATTTGTTGAAATGAGCTTGCTTCCATGACACAAAGCACACAACCTACATTTCCATACTGCACATTTGTATGTGTGGTATCACATTTCAGTCCATACGTAGTCTTCCTAACATAAAGAATTTATATTGTATAAAAATATAAATAAAAATTTATAGTTTGTGGAAACCCGATATCCACTTTCCTTTTAGAAAGGTGTTTTAGTTAAATATAGAATTTCTAAGGTGGTAGTATTCCAGGTACAGTTGGTTTGCAAGGGATTTTTCCTGTTCCACTAGAAAAATCGGCATAACAGGCTTTCAGCCTATGTGACTCAATGTAGCCTTTGGGAATAAGGAGCCAAGTGGGAAAGGATCGTCCCTTGTTAGGTTGAAGAATGAGAAGCTGCTTGAGATTCATCTTCTTTAGTTCAGTGTCATTCTTATACCTTGATGCCAGTTAACAGATCTGCTACATTTGTTTTCCAGGTACCCTGACAACTCCACATCATTAGAACCTAAATTTTCGATCCTTCTAAGAGTACCGCTCTTAGGGTGCTTATTTGGCACCTTTAAATTCATCCAGCAAAACATTCATAATGTCCATAAGTTGGGCCATACCTATTTTCATTTACTATGAAAAATATCATTATACTATTTTTTCAATCAACCCTTTGAACTGTCTCCAAGAGCTTTGGTTCCAATGTCCAGCAGATACAACTTCAAAAGAAAGTCAATGGAAAGGTATAATCTTGGCATCTAAATGAAGTAGCACCTACAATCGGAAGGACTTTCTTTCCCTGTCATAAATGGTACCCTGGCATCAACACCGAAGAAATAAGTCCTAATTGATGTCATGGCAAGAAGCCAAGCCATAGGCTTGTAAGTACAGGGCAAACCTCTTAACCATCAGAAAGAAGTTGCTCATACTGGGGCACGTCTAAAAGATTAGAACAGCCTTTTCAAGCAAAGAGTGTCATACTCATAAAAACTTAGAGTCTCACAAAATGGAATCAACCATAGCGTTTACTACAACATAAGTGAACTGAACATTTTCTTCTAGAGAAAACCACCTAATGAATTCCATCTGCATGCAGTTAATTGGGGTAGTTTAAGGACTCTAAAAAAAAAAAATCTTAAATACTGGTGAGTTTTCCTTGGAGAATAGAATCAAAGTCATCACTCCAGGGAAATTATAATTAATATTATTTACTAAACATGCAGGTTTTTTTTTTTTTATTACAAAACTTGACCACCATTTTATAAAGAAAAAAGAAAAAGAAAAAATAGCCCAGAGCCAAGCAAACAAATTATTAGCAAATATACCAATGAGAAATTCTTAAAGTTTATGAAATTTAGATGCTTTGATCAAATATTCTTAAATTTTTAATAAGAAACAAACTAGTGTGTGATATGTCACACTTTAAGTTCATTTAACTGACATGTTTGCAAGGAAGCAAGTTTAGAATTTTTGTGAAATTAAGAAATTTAAACTGGTTAACTGAATTTCAAAGTTTTTTTTTAATAAATAGAAAACTAATAAGATGATTTAAAAAAAAGATTTTATTTATTTATTTGACAGACAGAGATCACAAGTAGGCAGAGAAGCAGGCAGAGAGAGAGGAGGAAGCAGGCTCCCTGCTGAGCAGAGAGCCCAATGCAGGGGTGGATCCCAAGACCCTGGGATCATGACCTGAGCCAAAGGCAGAGACTTTAACCCACTGAGCCACCCAGGCACCCCTAATAAGGTGATTTTTAAAATAGATTGAACATACTGGGTAAATGCAGTACAGCAGTTTACTTAAGTAATAGACAAACACACTGGAAAAAAAGAATTGGCCTAATCATATTAGGGTTTTCCCTGAGTATTTTGGAATCAAATACAACTTGTTCCACTGAAGGTTTAATCAAATGAAATCTCAGAGTATAGTAAAAAAAATCACATACTAATTAAGGGGAGGAAGGTGGCAGAAGACCCTACTCTGATTTATTAATAGTTTTTAAGGCATGTTGTGCGGTGGGAAATAATCTGCTTCAAAGAGAGCAGACTAGGAGCAAGTAGATTTGCAAGTTAGTCCTGGTTTCAGTGTGTATTAGCTTGTGACCTTGAACAAGTCACATCCTTTTGAGCTTGGATTTTTGTTCTGTAGAGTTGATTTAAAAATAATTGTGTTGTCCATTTCACAGTGCTGATGTAATGATCAAATGAGATCATGTACATGGAAATATTTGTAGACTCTTAAATGCTAGATATATGTAATGTATTTGTATTATATTCATGTATATGGAGTAGTAACTGATGAGCGGTTGCCTGGTACTGAGCTTCAGGGAATTTACTTTAATGAATACTTGACTATAAGTTTGCTTAACAAATCAGGGTGCTGGGTGGTACAGTTGTTGAGCACCCAACTCTTGGTTTTGGCTCAGGTCATGAACTCATGGTCGTGAGATCAAGCCCCTAGTTGAGCTCCACACTGGACATGGGGTCTGCTTGAGACTCTCTCTTCCTCTCCATCTGTACCTTCCACTTGTGCGTGCATGCTCTCTCTAAAGTGGATAAAAAAATCTTTAAAAAAAATGAACACATCTACTTTGTGTATATAATTACTGCTTCCTGAATACTCAAAAGTTGTTTCTCTTGAGTGAGCCACTCGCTTCATGGCCTTTTCTTTATTATAATGAATATAACATCTCTTTCTACATTAAAAGTACAAAGGAAAATTTATTTTCAGCACCTGCCCCATCTGTTGTTTCAATTCATTTATGAAGTGAATGGTCACTATCCCACTCTGTGGGAAATAATCTGATTCATCTGAAAAAGAGCTTTTCACCAATGGGGACATAAACTATGATTGCACGTAACTAACCATAATATAAAGCAGATGAAAAAAAAATCTATAAAAATGACCCAAAGTGCTGTTGATGTTCTAGGAAGAGACTTTATTTCTAGAGAGAGATCTTAAAAGTTTTATATATTTGGTTAAATAGTGTATTCTAGGCAAACAGAGCCCAAGGCAAAGAGCAGTGTGATCTGGCTGGAAGATACTTCACGTGGGGGAAGTAGAGGGTGCTACATGGCTGAAAAGATAGGCTGAGGCTTCATCAGCAAGGGACTGGAAAGCAAAATAGGCAGAACAAAAAACCAACAAGAATAAGAGAGGCAATTTTTTTTTTCCTCTTAGGAGATTGTGGTGTTGTTCTTATGACAGAAACAATATGGTGCTGGTAAGGGGGAACTCTTCACAAAATGACATAAATAAGCAGAAGGGGAAAATAATCATTTAAGTCTCACAATGACTCCATTGTCTTCTAATTTTACACATTTTACAAATTGAGAAATTCAGCTTAGAGAGGGTAAATATCACCAGATTTGTTGATATGGACTGAATTGTGTCCCTCACAAAATTTGTATGTGATTGCTATACCCCCCAGTGTTGTGGTGCTTGGAGGTGGGGCCTTTGGGAAGTAGGTTTAGATGAGGGCATGAGAAGGGGGTCCTGGTCTGTTGAGATTTGTGCTCCAATAAGAAGAGACACCAGAGAACTCCGTCTCTCTCTGTGTCTATGTGTCTGTCTCTGTCTCTGCCTCTCTCAGAGCTCTAACAAAGAGTACATAAGAAGAAGGTAGCCACCTACAAACCAGGAAGAGAGATCTCATCAGAAACCAACCATGCTGGCATCCTGATCTTGGAGTTTCAGCTTCCAGAATTTTGAGAAAATAAATGTTTATTGTTTAAGCCATCCAATTAATTTGGTTATGGTAACGCAAGACGAGTAATACACCCATGTGGCCAGTAAGTCTGGGTTAAAACTCAGGCTCATACTTTTGACCTCAAGAGTAAATAAGAATAATATAATCTATCCTCCCAAACTAACACTAATAATAATAATAATAATAATTGTAGCTAAAGTGCTCTAAATACATATATTAACTCATTAAATCCTTAATACAAAGTTACAAAGTTCGTTCTCTTATTATTCCTTAATACACTAACAAAATAATTTAATAAATCATTATAGAAGTAAAATTCAAACCTCAAAATAAATGAGAGGGAATAACTAATAACCTAAGTGGAGACACCCTCTTAACAATGATAGATTGCTTTCAATATATGTATATGCCTCTAAGTCAAGTTTTTTTGTTTTGGCTATAATTAATTCCTAGGCTGACAGTGTCCCTGGAACAAAATTTTTATAATCTCATGCTTCAGTTATTCAGGGTGAAAAATTATAATGGCCTTGAAATAGAAGAATCCAGAATGTGTGACTGGCATATACACATGGGACCCAAACATGCAGACTGACTGGCTCTTAGAAATATTTATCTGTTTAGAAACCTGAACTTGAAGTTTTGTAGGAAAATTCACAATCAGATGCCTGACCATCTGGGTATTCTGCAGCACACATAGCAATTGCACATTGCTAATGATCTGCCTAGAGAATAAATTATCTTATTTAAATAAATACCTGTCACAATAGAAAATTTGCCTCAGGGGAAAGAGACGCACATATTCATCAAGCTGAAAAGATTATGAAAGGACCCAAAAAACATAATTGGTGAGAAGAGAAAATATAATGATATGAGGGAATGTGTGAAAGAACAGTTCTTATAAAAGTACAATTGTCTTAAGCAACGTAATGAAAGAACATTCAGAGTAAATCAACAATTTACTTCATCAAATCCACTTCTCTCTTCAAAGTTGCCTCCCCATGCCCACAAATCTTGTGAATTCTCTCATTTAAAAATGTTCCCTATGTTCTTTATTCTGTTTCAGAAAAGCGGCATTTTGATTTTAATGAAGAAAAACCTTATACCAGGACCTTTCCAAAACACCAGAAAGTTAGTTTTTAAAAGTTAAACAATTACAATTGTAATTCTTAGTCAAAATTCAGAGTTGATCCATATTTTAATAATAATTGCTTTAACCAAACAGCTTCGGGACCTAGGAATCAATTCTTTATTCAACAGTATCGGGCAAGATGGTGGATCTCTCACATCCATAAAGTATATCCAACAAATACATGTATTCTTGCATTACAGCAAGATCAGATTAATCACAGAATAAAAGTAATACAATGATATGAATTATATTTATAGAAATATCTTCAGATAATGGATACTATATAGGGCAGTCCATTTCCCAAACTATGTTCTCAAATAATTGAGATAAGACCAAAATAACTCCTTCGTAAGAGATCTATAAGTGTGTGGATATCTCATACTGAACCCCAAGATTAGACAGACTTACAAATCAGCATGGAACTGGAAATAACTCTCAACAGCAGGGATAGGGCCCTTCCCTAGATGATCAGAGTCAAGACTAATTCTCCACAGGCAGTTCGTGCTTAAGAAAAAAAAAAAAAGGAAGGATCTCAGTGACCCATGCCTCCTTCCTCTATCCAAGTTCAATCATCAGTTGTGTCTGAGAGTGTGCAGAACAGCTTATAGTGTTAACTCATGTGAAGTTCCCTACTTCCTATTTCCCTACTTCCTTACGTGGAATGAAACGTCAGAACTTAGGAAAAAGTGTTTACCTGCTCACCATATACACTGCAATAACTTCAGAAATGTAATCTCACCAAAGGATACTTGAATTAACAACTTAAAGAGTTCATCTCGTCCCAGTCCCCAGAACCTCCTATGTCATGCAAATTTAGTGGAACCTCCTATTTAGTGGAATTCCAAGAGTAAATATTTAGTGATTCCAAAGATGTAATAAAAAATAATTAGACCACTTTCCACTCCCTAGGATGGCTTTAATAAAAACTACAAAAAATTACGGGTGTTGGAGAGGATGTGGAGAAATTGAACCATTGTGCATTGCTGATGAGAACACAAAATGGTGCAGCTACTGGGGAAGACAATTTCACAGTGTGATATTGTGATTTATAATAAAAAAATATGTATTTGGTCTTTGTCTCATTTCTGGCATAGAGGTCTTAAAAACCTTGGAATTTCCTAAATGTTCAGAGCAACAAAGTTGTCTCCTTTTATGTTAATGAGGTGAATTTTTGGATCCTGTCTAAAAATGGGGGCTAGTTGCCAGGAGAACCAACCATGTGATTAGAAGTTGGAAATTTCAATCCCATCACCCAACCTCCAGGGAGAGGAAAGAGCTTCAAGGTTGAATCAATCACCACTGGCCAATGATTTTATCAATCATGACTGTAATGAAGCCTCCATAAAACTTCCCAAAGACAGGGTTTTGGAGAACTTCCAAGTGAGTGAAGACATGGAGGAGTGGGCAGAGTGGCGCACCCAGAAGGGGCATGGAAGTTATACACTCCTTTCCCCATACCTTGCCCTATGCCTCTCTTCCATCTGGCTCTTCTTGAGTTACATCCTTTTATAAAAAAACAAAACAAACAAACAAACAAACAAAACAATAATCCTGGGGCACTTGAGTGGCTCAGTTGGTTAATTTTCTGCCTTCCACTCAGATCATGATCCCAGGTTCCTGGGACTGAGCCCTCATCAGACTCCTTGCTTAGTGGGGAGTCTTCTCCTCTCTCTCCCTCTGCCCCTCCACTAATCATGCTCAGGCTATCTCTCTGTGAAATAAATACACACAATCTTTAAAAACAAACAACCAACCCAGTGATCTACTAAGTAAAATGATTCTGCTATAGCAAATTAATTGAACCCAAGAAGAGGGTCATGGGAACCTCTGATTTATAGCCAATTGGTCAGAAGGACAGGTAACAACCTGGACTTGTGTTCTGAAGAAAGGATTCACAATAGCTATACTGTCAGTTTCAATGGAGGAAGAACACTTTATTGATGTTATAAAAATATAATAGAAACAAAAGGAAGAAAAGGGAAATCTGTGCACAGATGAGGGCAATAGTAAGCAGTAAAGGAGAATAAGATAGAGTTACATTAAATTGAGTACTTCCAACATCCAGCCTCCCTTGGTGGGGAAGCCCCGTGGAGACAGCCAGGCTGGAGTCCTGGGGAGAGGCCCGGGTGGAGCATCCTGCCCTCAGGTGACACTTCCAGCTGACCATCCCTATAAGGGCTGTTTTTATAGGGCAGATGACAGGG
This sequence comes from Mellivora capensis, assembly GCA_004024625.1. Taxonomy (NCBI): domain Eukaryota; kingdom Metazoa; phylum Chordata; class Mammalia; order Carnivora; family Mustelidae; genus Mellivora; species Mellivora capensis. The sequence goes on along the minus strand of PISX010004812.1, from coordinate 30,336 downwards.
TATGAAGTTAAACATCTGTTTGCTTACGTGCAGTTTGAAGGGAGCTGCATTTCTGTGTTATAATGTCTTTACATCTTTAAGTAGCCTGGGCTAGGTGTGCTTGCCTCCCCCCCCAGATTCCATTCTGGGGGGCTAGCCCAGCCTGGAGCCAGAGGAGATATAAGGCAAAATTTACAGCTCTTGGCATCCAGACCTGAAGGACCAATTCTGACCTGGAGGCCAGCTAATGTCAACTAATCAGACTCCCAAGGTCACTTATGCAGCACAAGGCTCACAAACAACTCAATCCTAGGATCCTAGAACTCTAAGATCATGACCTGATCCAGAGGCACACGATTAACCAACTCATCCACTCAGGCACCCCACAAACAACATTCTTTAGCTTGCTGTGCATGTGCAGTTCATGGAGGTCAGTTATGCAGGACAAATCACAGAGACCTCCAACCATACCATACAACTTGTGACTGACATCTGGAGTGGGGAAGGCAGATGATCTTGTAGGACTGAACCCTTAACCTGTGGAACCTGATGCTACCTCTGGGTAGGTAGTGTCAGAATTGAGTTGATTTCTTAGATACTGGCATCCAAGAATTGTTTGTGTGGGGTCCCCCATATCTGTTGCAAATTGACCAATTGAAAATTGGTTCTAGAACATCCAAATGAGTCAGTTCCTTAAAAAGTTAAACAAAATTACCATATAACCTATCAATTATAATCCTAGATCTAAGTGATGGCTTATAATTTGTCAACTTGGCTAGGCTATAGTACTCAATTATTTGGCCCAATTATTTGGCTAGTTTAGATGTTGCTGCAAAGGTATTTTTCTTTTTTCTTTTTGCAAAGGTATTTTTCAAGTGTAATTAACAAACTGAGCACGACAGATTATCCTTCATAATGGAAGTGGACCTCATTCCATCATTTGTTTTATTATCATTTTTAATTTGTATTTTTTTAATTTTTCAGAGAGAGAGAGAGAGAGCGTGCACAAGCAGGGGGAGAGGCAAGCAGAGGGAGAAGCAGACTCCCCGCTGAGCAAGGAGCCAGATGTGGGACTTGATCCCAGGACCCTGGGATCATGACTTCAGCTGAAGGCAGACGCTTAACTGACTGAGCCACTCAGGCATCCCATTTTTTTTTTTTTAAAGATTTTATTTATTTATCTGACAGAGAGAGAGATCACAAGTAGGCAGAAAGGCAGGAAGAGTGAGAGGGGGCAAACAGGCTCGCCGCTGAGCAGAGAGCCTGATGCGGGGCTCGATCCCAGGACCCTGGGATCATGACCTGAGCTGAAGGCAGAGGCTTTAACCACTGAGACACCCAGGCGCCCCAGGCATCCCATTTTTAAATTTTTTTAAATTTATCTGTCAGAGAGAGAGTCATTCAATCATTTGAAGGCCTTAAGGGCAAAGACAGGATTCTCAAAGAAGAAAGAATTCTCCTCAAGTAGGTAACATAGAAACAATCCTTGCCTGAGTTTCCAATCTGTCAGCCTGCAAAATTTGAGACTCAAAACGACAGCCCTTACCTGAATTTCCAACCTCCTGGCCTGACCTGCAAATTTTAGATTTTTCCACTCCCATAATCATGTGAGCCAATTCCTTAAAATCTCTCTCTCTCTCTCTCTCTCTAGATATATACACCCATATATAGAGAGAACCTATAGGTTTGATTTCTCTGGCGAGCTCTAAGATAGTATATACCCAAAAGAATTGAAAACAGACACTTAAACAAATACTTGTATGGAAATGTTTTTGGCAGCACTATTCTTTAAGCTTAAAGGTAGAAACAGCCCAAATGCTTATCAACAGATGAATGGCTATGCAAAACATGGTAATCCATACAATGGAGTATCCTTTAGCTACACAAAGGAATAAAATCCCGATATATCCTACAACTTGGGTGAACCTCAAAAACTTATGTTAAATGAAAGGAGCCACTTATATTGTATGACTCCATTTATCTGAAATATCAAGAATAGGGAAATCTATAGAGACAGAAAGCAGACTGGTGGTTGTCAGGGTCTGGGGATGAAGGGGATGGAGGTGACGACTTAACAGGTATGTGGATTCTCTTTGATGAGAGTGATGAGACCCTTTGGGAACTTGATAAAGGTGAATGTTCTAAATGCTACTGAACTGTATGCTTTAAAATGGTTCATTCTATGTTGTATGAATTTCACTTCAATTCCAAAAAAAAAAAAAAAAAAAGCAATAGAACTTGGTGATGAATTAGACCTAGAAGAGCAGAGGGCAGGGTGAAGAGGAAGATGAAGCCAAAGGAGGTTTCCGGCTGAGTGCATGGGTGACCAATGATATCATGAATAACAGCAGGAGATGTGAGTTCAGAGAACAAGGGGAAATCAGTTTCGGATATGTTGACACTGGGCTAATGGGGCGTTTAAGTGGGAAGATGCTGAGGGTGCTTGGAAAAATGGAAGGACAAGGTGGATGACAGATTAGCAAAAGTTGTAACTAGAGAGAAGAGGAGTCTTGTGAGGAGAACTCTGGCACCCCACTCTCTACCCTTGGACATCTCATTAGTCTCCTGGTATTCTTTAAAAAGGGCACCTCCAGCTCCACAGTGATTTCTGTGTAGTTACTACTACGATGGGCACTCTAACCACAAAAATATTGATTGTAAAAAGCATTTAAAACAGCCGTGGTATTACTGACATTTATATTATACTAACTAGAATATGGTATGCTATTCATTAGTATAATACATACCAATCTAATTAGTATTATAATAGCAATTATTTTACATCTATTTACATGAATGCTTTTTAAACTGGTTTTCCATCCAATGTTTCTATCCTAGGTGGTACAAGAAATTTGAGACTCAGAGATGCCCTGCCTCAGATTGTGCTGGCAATGAGTGGCAGCCTGGCTTTCTCTCCTTCCAGCTCCCATGCTCCTCATTCTTCTTTTAGAATAGAATTCATCTTTTTGGTCCATCTTGCATATTCATTATGTCCTTCCATTTGCCTTTGACCCAGTATCAAGTCCTAAAATACTAGATATTCAGAGCTATTTTATAATATAGTAAGTCTAAAAAAGCTATTTGCATCATATAGCTACTTCACGTAAGTGTTAGATTTTAATTTAGTTCAATACCTGCTTGAACTATTACAGATAAATCTTTGGTCCGTGTTGATATAACTTTGAGTAACAGCAAGTACTTCCAACATTTTCCTTGCCTAGTCATTCTTTTCTGCTAGAAGCTAAAACAAGGAGTTTTGAACCTGCCTTAATGCTAATTTTTACCTGCTGGGTGACTGGCAAGTAATTTATCATCTTCAGCCAACTCAATATGGGAGGATCGCCAGTAATCTCTAGAGGCTTTTCCAGTGTGACATCTTAGGATTTCATTGTCCGTTTCACTTTGATAGGTCTACTTAATAAACTCTAAGTAAGTTTGATTTGTTTAGATTATTCTTGCTACACAAATAACCATATTTTGCATGCTTATATAACAAGAAGGCTTATGTTGTGTTTGTCTAAAAATTATAGCTGTGGAAATAGTACTGAAAGCCTTTATCCCAGGGGCTTCCCAAACTCTGTCAATTATATTCCACACACAGTCTTGGCTCTGTAAAATTCTACATGTATTGTATCCCGACATATTTTTTTCTCTTAAATTGCAAACGCATCTATAATCAACAGGATCAATAACGTATGTGTTTTGCATCTACCCTTACTTTATATTATTATGTCATTCAGAACAATGTTAAAAGATTTTTCAGTGTGTAAAAGCTGCTTTTCCAGACATCTCTTTTAGAAAGAGAAGTAAGGGTTTTGTAAGAATACTGAAACTAAAATCCTCCTCTAACCCCTGAACTCCCAAAAAGGGATTAAGTACTATTGGAGATAAAACTAGCCAAGATCTGTTTTTCTTTTCCTTAACATATGTGATCTTCAGAGGTCAAAGGGGCTGGTTTTTTGATGACCATTTTATGTATGAAATATGTTGGCATGCTGGATGCCAAGGGCTGTTACCAGTGGGAGACATTTTGTATCTTAATATTGCTGTGGAACTGACTCAAAGGAAAACAAAAAAACACTTCGTTTTGAAGAAATATCTTAAAGCCATACTTATTTTGAAATGAATTGAAAAATAGCCCTAGAGATCAAAATTAATCAAGACAGAGAAGTTTATTTTAAGTGTACTTTATAAATTAAACTCCAGTATTATGAAAATTCAATATATTGTATTACTAAATTAGTTGAAGGTTAGCAAAATTCTGGATAGCCTGAAGGGACAGAGACACAGAGACAGCCAATGACAAAGTTTTGTAAACAAAATTTCATGGAATACGGTGGGGAAAGAATAGCAAAATATGATGTTAACATTTTTACTGAAATGTCAGGGATACATTCAATAACAACAATGCACATGCTTTTGTAAATTCATCCTCAGATCTCTTTGAACTCTGTTGTGTTGGGCTTTTTCCTATCCAGTAGACTCTTCTCAATTAAGCAATCCTTCCCTCAGTTCATTTCAGCAAACACTTGCTCAGTATTTGTTGAGGTCTGTTATTATCTGTCATTAACAGGCCTGGTGTTAGTCCCCAGAGACACAAAGCATACAAAAGACCCAGAGTCTGTCCTTGAGAATTTATAATCTAATAGGGGAATGTAATATAGTCAACTTTGTTATATCTTTGAATACCAAATACCAGAATCCTTAGCGTCTATTTCTGACAACATCCCCAAGTGATATTTTGTGAGGAAGGTGAGACCCAAAGATTGTATAATTCAACCCTTAAGTTGCCCATACCCATTATGGGTCTATCTTCTTGGATTGCCTTTTCCTTAAACCTAATGCTTATTTATACACCAATGTTCTACAAACAGAGATTTCCTTGCACCAAGATGACTCCAATTTCTGAAACGTTGGCTCTGACTACTTTCCTCAGTTTAAGTATCAGAGCCACAAAGGTGCCCTCTGTTGGTATCTTCATTAGCATGTTCAGAAACTTTTGTATGCACAAAATTAGCAGAGAAACGTGGATATCAGGGCTTTGGGACTACCCCGAGATGGCTTTCTTAGGCTTATGGTAGAGCCTTTGAAATTTTGATAAATACTAGAGGAGTTTCTGATGTACATGGTCTGAGAAAAAAAACATGCTCTGAGAAACCTTGTTCTACAGAATGCCCCCACCCAGAGCAACGAATGTCTTTCATTCTATAAAAGAGAAGATCGTTTTCACTGATGTTTCTCTGCTGTTATGAAATATACTCACTAAGTCAAGTGTAGCCTGGCTACACCAACTCTCCTTCAGAAATATGGGTATTAACTATCATCCAACCCACAGTTCTTTGGAATGGAATTGAGAATTAAACTTTTAAAATTAAGGCTCTTTTCTACCAGGCATTTTTTTTTTTCTCATGGGCATTTTTTTTCCCCTTCTCTTCTAAAATCTGTGGAGCCTCACACACATACATGAAACTCTATTTTCCCTTGGGTAGAACCACAGACAGAAATAATATTCATAGTTTTCTATAAAAATATCACCGTGGAAGGGAGAATAGAAAAACTCATTTTGGATGTCACAACAAGTACATTGACCGCTTTTACTTTCCTGTATGTTTAGAAGTTAAATCAGTGAAAAAAAAAAGCCTGAAAACCACAGGTTAAAATACAAGAGGCTGGAAACCCATGGGAGAAATGGAAGAGTCAGGTGCTTTCAGCAATGTTGAGTAGTAATGACCCTGGAGCGCTGTGAATGTGGGCACAGATTTCTCTGTAGTTATGGTCAAGCTGTCTGTGGACTACTGGATCCTCCAAGCCACTGTACCTGTCCCATCAGGGAAATAAAGGCTTAAATGCAAAGACCCTGGCTCAATACAGGTCCTGGCCAGTTATTGCAGATGTAGCACATACATTTTAACTCAGAGCTGAATTCAATTTATCTTAAGTATGATTCAGTAAGTATATTTTATTTAAATTACATTTTAAGTATTCTTTTTTTTTTTTTTTTGCTTTTTATTTATTCATTTGACACAGAGAGAAAGAGCACAAGCAAGGGGAGCAGCAGCCAGAGGAAGAGGGAGAAGCAGGCTCCCTGCTGAGCAGAGAACCCCATGAAGGGCTCGATCCCAGGATCCTGAGATCACTATCCCACCCGAAGGTAGATGCCCAACTGACTGAGTCACCAGGTGCCTCCATTTAAATAGGTATTCTAAGAGATTTCTAGGTGTTGCACTGTGTTATCCAAAGTGCTCACATTCTTCTAAGAGCTTTACAAATGTGAACTCATTTACTACTCATGGCCATCTGAGGTAGTACAGTTATTATCCCCATTTTACAGATGAGGAAACAAGGATTAGATAACTCACCTCAGGCCAGACATTTAGCATGAGGCAGAGGAGTGTTTGGACTTGCGTAGGAACACTCGGTACTGGATTACTGAATGAGCCCATTCATCTCCTCAACCACTTGACCATACTCCGGGGTGAAAGGTCAGAGGAAAACTGTGGATTTTGTCCCTCTACATATCTCCCCATTCTCCTTTCTTTCCTTTCTTGGTGCCTCTCCTCTTCATAACACTGACTTAGTTCATTGACAACACTTGACAGCTGAAGGAATATTTTCAAGTATTTGGGGTCATATGTCTTCTCTCCTCCTGCAGATGAAAGATTTCTGATGATAAGGAGTGCATGATTTCCTGTTGTGGTGTCTTTGGGAACCAACCGCTCGGCAACTCCCTCACCTCAGCTGTTGGAACAGGCATCTCCTCAGCAAGAATTGTGAAGTGAATTGTGGCAACACCTTCAGGAGATGCCACATGGGCTTCTGGCATTCTTTGCCCATTCACAAGGAGTTCCCTAAATCAGGCTCTTCATCCAGAAAACAAGTGAGGGTCATAGTGTTCCTCTGATGTTGAAGCCATCTGGTCTGGCCAAGAGCTGCATGAGTCTTTGGTCTCCTTCCCAGCCCTACCCTCCTTGTCTCCTCACATTTCATAGGAATTGCTGCCTGTCTTCCTAACCACCTCTAATGTGCCAGTTCCTCTTCCATTCCTCAAACAGCGTCAGAATGGCTGCTTTTTTAAATCAGCTGGGCCATGTCCTTCCACTGGCTGACGTCCTTCAGTGACACTGCTTCTCCACCACTATTTTTTTAATTTTAGGGGAAGAAGAATCAATTGGAGATCTGGTTAAAGATTACAGGTACCTGGCCTCACCCCAAACTTGTGACTCAATCTCTGGGAGATGGGCCCACAAGTCTGCACTTGAAAAATATTCACCAGGCATTGCTAACATACGAACTTTAGGAGAAACAACCTACTTATGGGATAAAGTTCAGTTTCCTTAATGTGCTACACAGGTGATTCTCTAAGAAGAATGCACATTTCTGAGTGCCTCCCCAACTTTTCTTTGATGTCCTGTCTGCCATTGCAGCAAGAAAGGTAGTTTGTAGTTCGGTGAATTCTCACACCATTTTCCATTTTCCTTTGTCTTTATTGAGGATTGCTATATACAGTAGCATATGTTGATCATTGGACAACTCTAAGGTTTATCACTCACATGACAGTCTGAGTGATGATGCCCTTTGTTCACCTCTTCAATGCCCAGAATATTCATTTGCTTCCCTTCTACCTGACTTAGTTTCTAGTTAACCTGTGAAACACAGCTTAGGCATCAGCCGCTCTTTGGAACCTAGGAATAGTGGCACAGCTTTATCATTACATTTATCACATTGTATTTTTCCATGTTCATTTTTGCTTCTGTATCTTTCAGCAGACATGAACAGTTGGAGGGCAGGGTCTTATTTATCCACTCACCTTCACTGTCAAGCATAGTGCTAGACACAGAATGGACACTCAACTAAGGCTTACAGAATTAGTGAATAAAATGTGATAATCAGACCAGCTTTTAAAAGTACATTCATTCATTCATTCATTCATTCATAACTGTGTTCCTTAGAGAGCTGACCCTACATGTTTACATTAAAGTAGAATAATTTAAAAGACAAATTATGTATTTTAAGTAGATTTCTATATTTTGGGGATGTTTTAGCAGCAAGTAAGAAAACTAAACTCAAACAGTTAGAACTAACGAAGGCATTTAGTAGGTCTCATAGAAAGGTATCCTAAGGCAGGCCCAGACCAGGTTTGCTCCAGCAGGTTAACCAGGGCTCAGCGTCCCTTTTGCCATCCACCGTCCAGTGTCAGTCAATGCACCTCCCATTGAGAAGATAGCTGACATTCTGTTCCCTGTGGGAATCACATGCTCATTCCATTGCCAATCCCTGATAAAAGGATGAGAAAATTTACAACTAAACAGACCCTTTTAAAAACTAAGGTCAATTTCCCAGTTCTCACAAACGTGTTTGGTATTCAGTGGGAGAGGACAGCTTGGCGATTCGGGGAACGGGGGACGACCCCAAGAGGCACAACACGTATCTAGATGGCCCTCCCAGGATTCAGAGTCAGTCTGCTCTGCCCATGGCAGCATCTACTCCGGGAGGCACAGCAACAAGGCCCTGAGTAGCCTTCCTTTATAATCAAGGAAGCCACCAACCCTGGGCGTCTCAGCAGTTTCTCTCTTCTCAGCTTGTTTTCAAGTTAGCAGAAATTGGTTGTTCAGCAAATCCACCCTGCCAAACAATTCCAAGAATCAAAGATTTGTCAGCTAGCCCGGATGACCATATTCTCAACCGGCAGCTTCGAAAGGCTGCCTCTGCACACAGGCAGTGGGACAAGTGGTCCCTGAGTGCAAAAAGGAGGGAAAGAGAGTCCTCTGTAATTGTCTGGAGCAGAGGGTCATTGTGGAGGCAATCACCACCTGCTGCAGATAATTTGCTCCCTCACTAGTGACCTTGAGAGGTTCCTGGAATTAGTAGGATGTGAGGACAGGGACCTTATCAACAACAGAATGACTAAGCCCATCAGGAATTCAGCCCGGAGACAGACAGAAGCACAGACCAGCTCCTGCCCAGCCTTTCCATCCCTCAGCATTTCCTCTCCCCTTCCTCATTGAAGACTCAGGCAGGGAAAAGTTTCATTTTTAGGAGAGAAAGAATGTTTCTCACCCTGGCATGTGTCAAATGCCACCTCTTCTATTCCTCCCATTTTTCTGTCCATGTGAATGAGACTTCAGGTCACCCCCTCTGACCAACCTGAAAGACTTCTCTGTTCATTATGTGAACCAAGCCACATTTTCCTGATTTTATGAGGTTCATTTTAGTTTATTTTACTCTTCCACAATAATAATTTTCCATGGTTCCATTCAATTTCTTCTTACCCAGAATAAGAAAGAGTGGGAAAAAAAAGACAAAATTGTATTGCATTTCTCTGTCTTGTCTCTCCTTTATTCCTGCTATTAGTGTTAGGAAGTCTAATAAGTACCAAAGAGGAGAGGTACCTTAGAATGAAGGAATAAATGGTATTTTAAGGATTTCCATGTGACAGGTTCTATGAGAACTCTTAAAGGCTGATTATATAAATAATCTCATGAATATGTATCTCACATACTAAGTGAACTATGTCATTTAATCCTCATGACAACCATGCAACATAAACATTATTTGTATATCTTTTAATACCCGTCTGTGATCTGCTGATGAGGAGACACTTCTTGCCCAGAGCAGGCTGAAGGCTGGCAGCCCACACTCTGAGAACCGGGCTGCCCCTTAGACTTTCCAGAGTGGACTTCCATGGCTTCTGGATTTCAAACCTATATGCTGTTTTGTAATAGAGATTTCCCTAGGGTATTGGTGAGGGGTTCCTGAGGTCTGAGCATGGGCTGTTTACACAGCATATGCCAACAGCATTTCAGAGCACTGTTGAGCTCATGCCTTCATGGTAATTTAAATGGAACAAATGGGGAGGTCATAATCTGAGTCCAATGAACAGACTGGTGGGTGTCCAGTGACTGTTCTGGCACATGAGATTTTGGGCCCAGAGAAAATGCAGTGATTTCTGGTCTGGTTTGTGTTATTCTTTAGCCCTGGAAGCGCTGGGCAAACACAGCAAAACAACCAAGACAAAACAGATAAAGTGAACGTTATATGGTTATTACATTGGAAGGCAACCCTGTGTGCTGGAGTCTGTCTAAACATGCTTAAGGATGTAAATCACATCTGTGGGGCATCCTGACCTCCCCTTTTAATTCTTTTTTTTTTTTTTTAAGATTTTTTATTTGTTTATTTGACAGACGGAAATCAGAGAAGCAGGCAGAGAGAGAGGAGGAAGCAGGCTCCCTGCTGAGCAGAGAGCCCGATGCGGGGCTTGATCCCAGGACCCCAGGATCATGACCTGAGCCGAAGGCAGAGGCTTTAACCCACTGAGCCACCCAGGCGTCCCCTCCCCTTTTAATTCTTAAGTATAAAACCAAGTTTGATGGATAACCGTGTTTTTCATAGAACACAAACATTTTGTCAAAGCTTAGGAGTTCTTTTCAAAATGAGGAGATCAAATTTTCAAGCAAGGGAGTTTTACGTAGCTCCTTCTACCTCATTTTTAGTACACTTAAGCAGGGGTACTTTGGGATGACTAGAAGGAGAGGAAGAAATCCATGCCAGGCTTAAGAAGTATATCATCATGCATTGACATATATTGGTTTTGGAAGCCAGAAAGCCTTGGGAAAAATTCCTCTACACATGGAGCTTCTACAATCATGAAGTTTGTTTTGTTTTGTTTTGTTTTAATCTGTGGAAGGATCTGCTTTCTAACAAAGGTGTATTGTCATTAAAATCCCAGTGGGCATGAAGTGGATGGGAACAAAGTCCTTGTGCCCAACAGTGTTTGTGAGAGATGCTGCAATGTGTGGAAAAAATGTTGTTCTTCTATTGAAGACGTTTGTGTCTCTACCTATCCATCTGCTTGCCTTATATGTTGGCCTGTCACTTCAACTCTTTAAGCCTGTTTCCTTCTTTGTAAAATATTGACTCCTTACAGCTCTAAAAAGTCTCTAAAACATTTTACAGTTGTTTAGAAACAACCTGGAGATGTTACTGAAAAAATCCAGCTGCTCGGATAAACGGAGCCTAGACATTCTTGACTTTCAGAGTCTTGACTTTCAAGTTAGCAGTCAAGAAACTATTTGGACAATTAGAGCGGCCATTGGGGCCATGAGCTCAACTCACCAGACTCAACAGTGGTAGAATCATATACCATAAATCAACATATAAATATACAATGAGAAAAATAAACATTAAGGACACTGGGGTGCAGAGGTTTCTGGCCAACGTAGGGACTCCAAATTATAGCCAGAAAACTGAGCAGTGATTATGGACCCAGAGCCAAGACTCTTGACATAGTCTTGAGAGTCCTTCCTTCAGTTTATGGTGAAGCCTGCTGACTCATCTCTAACTGGGAAAATAAGAGGTTTCTCAAATGATCAGTTGTTTATTCTTTCCCAAAGTCAGTCTCCCTCCCCCTCTCTCCCTCTCAGACTACCCCTGCCCCTTCAACTGTGCTGGGTAACACTATCAGTCTTTTATGTTAGACAAGAGTAAGGCTAAAAAGGAGAGAGAGACATTGAAGGAATGAGTAGCCTTCAGTTAACAAGCTTTTCAAAGACCTGCTATAAAGCAATTGATTAGGTTTCCATATTTTAGTAACTAAATTGTTCTGCTTGCCAACCTGAATGGCATGCAAGTTACCTTAGATGGTTGAACTTGAATGTTCCCTTCTCCTCAGATCAAATGTTTTTAAACAAGCCCTTATAAATGAGCTCATTTACTTCCACAGATGTTCTCTCATGCATGATGTATGGGATTTACTGGTTTAAGAGGGTAGTCTTATTCAAAATCCCTCAGGAACCTTCTTGAATTTAGAGTCAACTCAGAAAGACCCAGCTGTTCAAGCTGATAAAGAAATATGACAGTGTCAGATAGACTGAGGGTCCTCAAAGGCAGTAATGACCATACTTTAGTCCCGGGGTCTAGGTTAAAAATGCAGGTTCCAGAGTGTCAGGCACAGAGATTATATTCAGTAGGAACTTCAAGTTTTCCCAGATGATTTTAATGTGGCCAAGAAAACCTCCTCTTCTATGGTTACTTAGTTGCAAAGTCATCTTGGATTTTGATTTATTTCTTTTGGGAACAATTCCAAGTTTTTAAGAAAAAAACGTTCCAAATAGAGTCTTAAATTCTTAGTCTGGAAGAATCTCAGAATTAAAAAAATTAAGTGCTAAGTGGGCCCTGCTGAGATTTAAGGGGAAGAGCCTGACATATAAATGTACCAGCCACTTCACAGCCATCTTCAATGACTAATAGCAGTTGGTTCTATGAAATCTCTGTCTGTTTAAGTATATCCCATGGACATTAAATTTGTTTGGAAGGGGCTTCCCACCATCCTCATTTAAGTATCTAAAATATAGCCTTGGGTCTTACCCTTCTTTTCCTGGCACTAGCTCAATATAAGTACTTCATAAATAATTGGTGCTTGGATAAACACATTAATAACCCAATACTAGAATTTTCTGTTTTCTTTTCTGTAACACCTACTAGATTTTAAGTTCCAGTAGAGAGGAGGCCATGTCTGTCTTGTTCATCATGGTATCCTAAAATGACATCGTAATTATTCACATGTTTGCTGAGTAAATAAGTAGAAATTGGGTGGCTCAGTGGGTTAAAGCCTCTGCCTTTGGCTCAGGTCATGATCCCAGGGTCCTGGGGTCGAGCCGCGCATCAGGCTCTCTGCTCAGCAGTGAGCCTGCTTCCTCCTCTCTTTATGCCTTCCTCTCTGCCTACCTGTGATCTCTATCTGTCTAATAAATAAATAAAATCTTTAAAAAAAAAGAAATTAAGAGTAAAAAAAAAATGAGATGAAACAGATATCATTCAATCAGGAAATTGAATTTCTTTACCAGGAAGTTCAGCATATGCCCTGAACAACTAAAACTTCTTTTTTCCTTTCAGATTATATCCTTATGTCAAAAATTAGAGTGATTGCCTTGTTTTTATTGACCTAACATTGTATATTTTCATGGCTGAATGGAAAGGGAAGTTCACTGAATAGAGACTTCAAGGAAGAGTGTTTTGAAAACAGAATTAAGACCCTCACTGTGAATGATGGGGCAGTTGTCATTGAACAATGTATGTACACAGGGCTAATTACAAAAGAGACACATGAAACAAGAAAAAAAAACCCTCTCATCAGTATGGTGACAAGTCCTCCAAACAATACCTTTTGTCTATTTCAAAGTCTGGGCAACACTGACAATACTGGGCCTGGTGAACCGTACAAGAGAGAGCCTGCTTATTCTCAGTGTTTTCCCCTCTGCTGGGCACATCTTCTTCACTGCCTTGCACATAATGGCCACCATAACCATCCGAGGATTTGTGGAATGAGAGACTGTGTTTTTACTAAGGAATCTATGCATCACCCAACACCCAGGTGTAGGGATTGCAGTCCACCTGTCTATATAAAAATATAGACACTTATCTCTATATTCTGTTACTGAATCACAGCTTGCTTCTAACTGCCTTCTCTAATAATACTTAACATTGGAAACGAGTACAGAGTGTTGAGCTTTTAGCTGATGATGAACTGCAAAGCACTGTTTACTGTGTGTGCATTACTATTTCATAGTGTTTCAGTACTTTCCAGGTTCACCAAAACAGTAGTTATTTACCTTGGCTACACACTAAAATCATTTGAAAAGGTTTTAGCAATCCTGATTACAGGCCATGCCCAAGATTACTTAAAACCCAATATGTAGGGGGTGGGACCCAGATGTAAATATTTATTAAAGTTTCCAAAAAATTCTATCATGCAGTCAGGAAAAAGTTTCACTGACCCTTCAAATATTAATTCGATAGTCAAATTTGATAATTTGATAGTCACATTTTTTTTTCAGTTAAACTTAAAAAAGAAGCAGAACGTAGACGACATGATTCCAAAAGCTGACATATAGCGCAAAGAAGGAAAATAAAACTTCATGGACAGCGTGTGTTCAGAAAGTCTCAGGAGCTTATGAGTAGGCAGGGAGGCAGGCAGAAAGAGAGGAGTAAATAAGTAATTTGTTTAAAACAAAACAAATTGTTTAAAACAAAAAGTATTTGTTTAAAACAGATAATAAATTATTAACAGAAGCTAAATACCTCCAGAAAAAAAGTAAAGACTGACTGATGGAAACTAGTCTGCTACATAAATGGTGGTGAACATTTAGAATACTTTATTATTCAAGTGATTTTTAAATAGTCCAAAGTCCAAATGTATCTTTAAATAGTCTATTCTATGGATCTCAGCAAAATAGAAATGCAGAATAAAAAGGAAGTAAGTTCAGACACTAGATGTTAAACATTAGGACTGATAAACATACACACTTTGCAGATGGGTTCAAAACAAGGTGCAAAGTATTTACAAGCCTACATGCTTCTCTCCTCCATATATATGAAGGAAAATTGTTAGTAGTTAGATAGATCAAAGATGTTCAAATCAACATCAGAAATGCTCAGGATATGCCAGAAATATACACAAGGCGCCAATAACTGACTTTGCTGGTGAGAGGAAGCATGGGACTGGGACAGAGAGGCAGGGGGAAGATCTGTTCTCAATGTTTGAAATGCCCGCACTTATGCCACACTTTCTCCAAGTTGCTTATCTACCTGAGCTGAGGCCTCACTGACCTCCCTCTTTTCCTGATTCTGAGAGCAGCTTTAGTCTGAAGAAACCTGCATTAGATGTATATTGGTGCATAAGAAATTACTCCCAAACTTAGAGGCTTAAAACCATAAACATGTGTTACCTCACAGTTTCTGAGGGCTGATAAGTTCTGACTCCGAGACTCAGGAGGTAGCAGTCCAGATGCTGGCTAGGCTGCAGTCTTCTGAAGGCTTGATTGGTCTGTGGAATCCTTTTACAAGTTCACTCTAGTGGCTATTGGTTATAGGCCTCACGGCCTTGCCTTAGGTCTTGTCAGTCTCACTAGTGGACCTCTCCACAGGGCAGTTCACAGCATGACATCTGGCTTCACTTCTAGGGAATTATCTAAGAGGGAGAGAGAGTGACTAAGATGGAAGAAACATTACCTTTTACAACCTAATCTCAGAACTGATGTACCATCACATTGTCATATAGTGTTGGTAACATAGATGGACCTTGGTATGATGTGAAGAGGACAATACCAGGGTCTGAATACTAGGTTGGGGGCCATCTTGGAGACTGCCCACTGCAAATACCATTTGACACTGTTTTATTAATCTTCTCCCCTGTTTGCATTTTTAGTTCCTTCATAGCAGGACTCAAGTCATATGATTTATTTTTTTCCCTTGAGTGATTTAGAAGTTATGGGAAACTTTCATTCTGTTTTGATTTCCTTCACATCGATATAACTTTACTTTAGGGGGAAAGCAAAGTCTGATCCCAGACTTTTAGACTGAAATAGGACACAACGAGGGGACATGGAAGGGTAATCCAAGGCATAATACAGATAAAAAGATTATTTTAAATACTACTACAATTTGACAAGATAAAATTTTTGCTTTTTTTTCAGATATCTTTTCTCATATCTTTTTTTTTTTTTTAAAGTAGTATATATTTTTTTTAAGATTTTATTTATTTATTTGAGAGAGAGACAGTGAGAGAGAGCACAAGAGGTCAGAGGGAGAAGCAGACTCTCCATGGAGATGAGAGCCCGATGCGGGACTCGATCCCGGGACTCCAGGATCGTGACCTGAGCCGAAGACAGTTGCTTAACCAACTGAGCCACCCAGATGCCCCTCTTTTCTCATATCTTGAGGAAATCTCCTTTCATGGCCTCCTATATCTGGGTGATTTTCATGAGCCAGCTTTAAACATCTTGATATTTATTATTGTTTATTAAAGATCCAAGCATAGGGCTTCTGGGGATAGGGGGGATGCTGTCCTAGCAACTAAAAACTTTATCTTGCAAGAACAGCATAATCAAATATTTTTATTTATAACCAAAACTCACTGAACACCATGTAGAGCTATTTTAAGACATAAAAGTGAGTAGACATCGGGACACCTGGGTGGCTCAGTTGGTTGGGCAGCTGCCTTCGGCTCGGGTCATGATCCCAGCGTCCTGGGATCAAGTCCCATGTGGGGCTCCTTGCTTGGCAGGGAGCCTGCTTCTCCCTCTGCCTCTGCCTGTCACTCTGTCTGCCTATGCTCGCTTGCTCTCTCTCCCTCTCTCTGACAAATAAATAAATTTAAAAAAAAAGTGAGTAGACATCAAATAATTTGTAAAATGTGCAACTATCAAAATAGTGATCATTTTTTTTCATCTAGTGAAGCATCTTGATCTTTTCAGTGCCCTGTGGGAATTATCTTCATTGACTTCTGCAACTCCTTCCTTGTACCAACCATTATAGAAATTTATTTCAGGTATAACTCCAACTTTTCCTAAATCTATAGAATGACATGGGAGTAAGGAACAATTATACTCTAGTTGCATTGGAAAGAATTTATTTTTAATTCTCTAACAATAGCAAAAGTAAAAAATTTTATTTAGGAGAAAGAATATTTAAGCAAAATACATTACTTTGGATGCTAAATTTACAACAGAGAATGACTGACTCTATATCTCATGCCTGAAATCAACCAAAACCAGCAGGATGCAGATGGAATGAATGCAAAACAAGGTCCTTTTTCATTTGTAAGTATCCATTATTGAGGGAGCTTATCCACTCATTATTAAATGGCCTCATATTTTTAAAGCACTTTTACCTTTTCAAAGCACTTTAAAATTAATTATTGTTTCACCCACTCAACAATCCAGGAAATTGGCACTTAGAGATAATTGTTCTACCCTTCATGGTTCCCATGACCCAGAAGCTTTTCAAGCTACCTTTTCTGTTTAGGTCATTGGTTTATGTCAATTATTGTGACTCAAGAGCTACTCTTCTCTGTTCCTCCTATCTGCATCAACTCAAAACCTTTTTTACTTGATTCTTATTCATGTCTCTTCTCTGAATAATTTTAAGTCCTCACTACAGTTTCTTTCCTATAATAATTCCTTCTCAGATCATGTTTACAACTTAAGATGAACTGAGGTTAATTCTTTTGTGTTATTGGTGAGCAAATATATGACCCCCTTAGAGAAATTAAATTAGCTGGGGCCATCGATATCAGGGTCCAAAACATTGCATCTCTTATATAGCTTCCTACTATTAAAATAATTATCCATTATGACTTTATATTTTCTCAATAAACCTTTATTCATGTTCTCAGAGCCACTAGGTTCTCTCTTAGAAGATTATGGAAACACCAAGATTAACTACCTTGTCAAGAAATAATAACTAACATGGAGGACATTAGGAGAAGGAAAGGAAAAGCGAATTGGGCTAAATCGGAGGGAAAGATGAAGCATGAAAGATTGTGGACTCTGAAAAACAAACTGAAGGTTTTGAGGGGAGAGGGGTGGGAGGAAAGGTGATCCTGATTATGGGCATTAAGGAAGGCATGTATTGCATAGAGCACTGAGTGTGGTGCATAAACAATGAATCTTGGAACACTGAAAAAATAAAATTAAAAAATTAAAAAATTGAAATTAAATTATGCTTCATCTGGGAGAAAAAGAAATAATAATTTTATATAATATTGAGTGATCTCCCTGTACTGATGAGTACATTGCATGTATTATCTCATTTAACTCCTACAAAAACATAATGAGATGAGTAATTTTGTTATCTCATCTTTCAGATGAAGAAACTGCGTCACAGAAGAACTAAATCTCTTGCCCAAACTTACACAGCTACTAAGAAGTATGTTTGGGATCTGAGCTTTCCACCCATGTGTCCTCCACTGTTATGTCACATTACAAGAACAAAGCATGAGCTAGCCTTTACTTTGCACCAAAAGGATTAAATAAATCCAAAGTGAATTGTTTGAGGGCACATTTACAGTCCCTAGTGTGAGATGAGGTGCAGGGAAGATGTTTACAGTATGACACAGTTGTCTGCATTAGTTGGGTGATGGAGATTGTGGAGGAAAAAGTCTTTTATGGGTCAGAGGCAAAATGTTCTTCTCCCACAAAAAAAGATAAGACAGAACTGTCAGGATGGAGAGGAGGTGGTGGTATCTGAGACAGGAGATTGACCTTCTTGAAAAGTTGTTAGTGAAGACACCTGCCCCAAGGAGTAAGTGTTCCCCCATCTCCACCTTAAATATCACCTTGGTTTTCTTATGAATGCATGAGTTTTAAGGTAGGTATGTACACAAGAAGAGTGGGAGTATTTTGTGTGTGTCTGTGCGGGACTTATTTATATGTATAATTTGCAATGGTGAAGACATGCCATCACTTCTGCATTATGAATATAAATATAAATATTCCTGTACATATGTTTTTATTTGATATTAACTATCCTTTTCTTATAATTTTATGCTGACTCCAATATAAGCTCATGAGAGTAAAGACCTGTATCACTGACCACTGTATTGGCAATTCCTCAAAAAGTGTCAGGCACACAGTATATGCTAATTTTTTATATATGTATGTGTGTGTGTGTGTGTGTGTGTGTGTGTGTGTGTGTATAAAATAGTTGCTTCGTGACAGGCCAAATCATAGCCAACAACCTTGAAGAACTCAATTATTAAGTCATTCTACCGAGGTGGATGGCTATAATTTTGCCTGTCATGAAGCAACTATTTTGGGGCTGGCACACCTAAACACCTAAACCAGTGACGAGGGCAATCTGATTGGAAAGGTACCTCTGACAATAGTATCTGAAATGGATAAAGTGCTTTGTGCATTCTAGAAGACAGTATCAGCCTGTGTTTCAGTTGGTTTGGAACAATCCTATAGAAATGATATTATTATACTTGTTGGATGGATAAAGAAACTAAGGCACAGAGGGTTTGAATGACTTGCTTAAATTCATAGAACTAGTTAGCTGCAGAAAATAGATTAAAAATCAGGGCTTCTAACCTCTACTCTTTTTACAATATCCTATGGCATGTAATGAAATAATGGAATTTTGACCATCACAAAAACAAGAACAAGGAATTCATGGGTCTCTATAGTTATGTTGTCAATGGTTTAGAACCAAAAGAATCAAGCACTATAATGCATTTGCTATTCAAAATTAACAGAAGAATAAGAGATAACAAGCAATACTAAACAAAATAATATGTTTGCTAATTCAAATCCTGGTGATGAATGATGGCCCATAAATAAACTAGCAAAATATAGTGAGAACTCTCAGGATGTAAAACATAGAAAACATAAAACTAACATACTAATGAAACCTCAGCATTGGGTCCTTCTGAAAATAATTAAATGCCTCAAGTGTGGAGATACCAGCCAAATGGTGGGGGAAGTCATAGAAAAGGAAGAAACAAAATAAATGGACTCTTCAGGGGAGATAACTAGAAGATGTAAATATCAAGCTTTTAAAAATGAGTACCCCAGAGAATTCCCTGTGAAGGAAGCTCCCCTGTCATTTTAAGTGAATCCTTATCAATAAGTACTTTTGAAAATGAGTTCTTCTGACTGCAACTTCCTGAAAAAGGGGTAGCCAACGCTATTGACTTAGATCATCATATATCCACAGAGCCCCAGTGATGTGAAGGTGCCGGAGGCACAAATTTCACTCTCCTTTAGCTCTCCAACTTGGATGAGGAATGTTTTCAATTTAAACATGACGGAGTTTTTCAGGGGAAACCACCCATAGCATTGTATCATATTGTCCTTTTACATTTGCCACAGTCTTGTATTCATTCAGTTGTTAATTCAACAAATATTAAGTGCCTACCCCATGGCAGGAATTAATGAACACAGAAGACATACCCATGTTTTCATTTTTCATTAAGTGGGTAGAGACAGGGGTGCCTAGGTGGCTCAGTAGGTCAAGGAGCTGTCTTGGGCTCAGGTAATGATCTCAGTGTCCTGGAATCAAGTCCCACATCTGGCTCCCTGCTAAGCAGAGATTCTGCTTCTCCCTCTCCCTCTATGTACTCTCTCTCATTCTCTCTAATATAAATAAATAAAATCTTTTTTAAAAGTGGGTGGAGACAGACAAAATCTATGCAGCATATTTTGGGAATATGTTCTATAGGCCACATTTTCATATGTATTTCATTGTTACCATGTTTATTATATTCATCACTCTCTGATTTCTTTTTGTGACTCTCAAACATCAACCTTCTCTCCAGACTTCCCACCATTAAAAGATTTGCAGGATCCTTTTTTTCTCACTTTGAATTGGGCCCAATCTTTAGTAAGTTTGTTGCATATGTGACTCGATTTAGATTCTCAAGGCTTATGTTGATCTGAAATTTAACTGGTGAGGAACCTAAGGGCAACTCAACATTGGCAATGGACTCCATTTCTCTTGAGATGAATCTATACTCTTGATTTGGTGACGCATTCATTGTATGCAACTCTAAATTCTATGTAGGATCCAGAATTGGGTATCTTTTTTATCTAAGTGGGGTAAAATTCTAGAAGAAGAAGCTGAGCTGAAGAGGATCACTTCTAGGAAGTAAGTTTCTGGGTGGGAACAGAAGTATGGCACTGTTTCTATTAAGAGAATTATCAACTTTTTACCTATTTTTCTCTTATTTTATTTAATATAAAATATATATAATAAATATTATATAAAAATATATTTTATAAAATATATGTATAAAACAAAATAAATTATATTATATAAAATACATAAAAATAACTTTTACATTTATTATAAACTATTACAGACAAGCAAAAGAAAGAAAGATTTACATGATACCATGGATAACTGCTTATCTCCCACTCCACTTCCATTGCTTACATTATTCACATTCCCTTCTCTTCCTCTTCCCCATAATTCAGTCACTCCCACCTTGTCTGACTTCAAAAGAACCAACTCACAAAATATATGAATATATAGTCAATCCTCGTTACTCATAGATTTCACCATATTTGGGAATTTGCCCACTAGCTAAAATTTATTTGTGGTCCCCAAGTTAATATTACCAGTGCTTTTGTAGTCATTCATGGATATGCAGAGAACAGGATAAATTTTGAGTCATTAGACCCTATGTTCCTAATTCAGGCTGAGCAGGGAAACTTTGTGTTTTTCATTTCAGCTCCTAAACTAGAAAGAAGAATCCATTTTGTGATCTATTTACTTCTATGCTTTTTGCATTTTTGTGCTTTTCTTTGTGATTTCACTGTTTACAACAAATTCCAAACATAGAGCTGAACTGCTGTCTAGTGTTCTTAAGGGCAAGAAGGCTGTGGTGTGTCTTACAGAGAAAACACCCATTAGATATGCTTCATTCAGGCATGAATTATAGTGCTGCTGGCCATGAATTCAATGTTAACGAGTCAATTATATATAGTAAATGAGGTGTCTTTAAGTGGAAACATACATAAAACCAGGTTATGTATTGACCAGTTGACAAAAATATGCCCAGAACCTCACAAGAACCTAACTTTGAGTTTTCCCTAGGGACAATGGTTCAGAATTTGCTAATTCAGTGTTTGTGATATCTTAGAGAACATCAGTATGTAAATAATGAACATTGACTGTATATACATACATGTATATGTATATATACACAGGTGTGTATTTGTTTGTATATCCATACTTATGTTTGTATATGTCTGTATCCATATATCCATATATCCATATTTGGGATATATGTATGTATCCCAAAACTGTATATGGAACTACTGTGCAAAAGTTTAACCTTTTTTCTCAAAAGTCTAACTTTTATAAAAATGGCATTATTTCTTTTAAAAATTGTTCTTTTCATTCAAAATTATGTTTATGTAATTCATCCATATTCATCTGTGGAGCTCTGATTCATTCATTTTCACACTAGCCATTTAACGGATGTTTGTTGGGCACCTACTCTATGCTGGGTATTGTTCTAGGTACTAAGGATATCACAGTGAACAAAACAGACAAAAATCCCTTCCCTTGCAGGTAGAGACAGACATTACTATTATTTAGATTAGTAAATATTAATTTTTAGTATATAATTGTTTCATAATAATTATAGGATACTGTAATAAGTATAGAATACCTTTCTAGGTGCTAGAAATGCAACATTAAATGATGTGTTTGGGTATGGATGATTGTACAGCATTTATCTTTTTTTTATTGATAGGTATTTAAGTCATTTCTGTTGTTTTGGTTTTTTGCTATTACAAAAAGTGCTGTAGTGAAAATCTTAGTACATTTTTCCTGCACAGCTTGAGTCTTTGAACCGCTGTTCTTGCACAGGCTTCAAACATGTTCACTTTTGTGCCATTAAAAAATACAACTTTCTTTCCATTCTGTAGACCAATCTAGTACACAGATGGCTTCTTGAGTAGACTGTTGTCTCCATTTTCTCACCTTCCATCAGCTTTTCAGTCCACTAGTTAGTTTTGCACAATCAACACTGTACCACAACAGCTATTCTCAATGACTTATTTGTCCATACAAAAAGACATCTCTTTTGACTGTATAACGTTTGATCACTTTGAGTTCTTTCATATCAGTAGCCTTCCTTCTTGTCTTTTTCTTTGACTTGACTCTACTCTAATTCTCTTCCTACCTAGTTATTCTGTCCCAGCCTCCTTTGCTGGCTTATTTGTCCCCATGCAGCCTTTCACTGGAGATGACCACTGGATGGCTCAGACAGGTGGTATAAGTGATCTCAGTCTCTCACCCTTTCCTCTACTTGGCATACTTTACTTCAGAGCCTGGATGTAAGATCAGAACTCTTCACAGTGCAGTGATCTGGGGGCTATTACCAATTGATATACAGTGCCCCAAATAGTGTTCTTCCCCCAGAACTTTGCCTTTTGGAGGGAGGAGGGTGAGGGGCAGAGGATCAGCGAGAGAAAGAATCTTAAGCAAGCTCCTTGCCCAGCACAGAGCCCAATGTGAGGTTTGATCTCACAACCCCGAGATTGTGACCTGAGCCGAAATTGAGTTGGATAGTTAACTGATTTAACCACCCAGGCCCAGCTGTCCTTTTCCAATCTTCTTTCTCACATTATCTACTGCCCTCATTCAAATACTTTTAATTTTGCTTTTATGTTCAGGGATGAGATCTCTGCTACATATACATTCAGGAATCATTGATATATGTTAATATCAATGACTATATATATATATAGTCATAGAAATAGATGAGATCTTTGAGGGAAGGAAAGGGTAGAGAGAAGACAAAATGCTATTCTACTGAGGACTCCATGACAAATGCAGGTCCAGATGAACGATATTCATATTATCTCTGAGGTAAATAACCAGTAGTGCAATTTTAGGTCATAGGGTGACTCTATTTTTAATTTCCTAAGGAATCTCCACACTGTTTTCCAAAGTGGCTGCACCAACTTGCATTCCCACCAAGAGTGTAAGACGGTTCCCCTTTCTCCACATCCTCTCCAACACTTGTTGTTTACTGTTTGGCCATTCTAACTGGTGTAATTCAGATTATGAAGTTGGCACAGGAAAAGGTAAAGTCAATCATAATTCACTCAACAAACACTTCCTGAATATTTAGGAGGTATTTGAATGAAAATAGATTTTAAAAAAAGGACACAGCAATGATAGGAAAATGCAGTCATCTGGACATCTGAAAAATCATCACATGTGCTATATTGGAGGTTTATGGTGCTGCCTTCTTGGCAACACAGAGAAAATGCCCCTCCCTTCCCCATACCCTCAGTGATCATTGCTATGATCAAAGGCAAGTTCATACATCATGATCCTCTCTTTCCTGATTATTATTGACTGACTCAGGGATGGGCACTTGACCTAAGCTGAGCTATTGGGTAATGAGTTCTTTATCCAAATTTGCCTAGTGAATAAATTCTTGTTCTGTGCCCACCTTTTATAGTTAGATATGATAAGAAAAGCCTGAGCTAACTGGTAAGAATCTACTGATGATGATACTAAGAGTCCAGTAATACTCCATGTATTTCAGCACTGTAAAAATTATCAAAATATTTGACTTACCCAAATTTGCCTTAAATTCCATCAATGGAGTAATTTGGTCAGCTCTAATGTGTCTAGAACCCCTAATGACCATTCTGTTGTTAGGTCCTTGAAGTTACTTCCAGGTCCAGAAAAACTCCCTTGCATTTATTTCCCTCCCTGAAATCTTACCCTAGAAACGCAGTCTGCCTTTCCCACTTCCTGTATTGCTGACCTGAATCATTCTGTCTCTTGGGATTCTGCATTCAACTCTATTCTGGAATATTAGATACAGGCATACTTTCCCTAGTTTCTACTTTTCTTTTATACCTTGGAAAAAGGTACAGCATAACCAGGCACAATTAGACCCATTAAAACAACATTTTGAAGGATTGCTGTTTATAAGATTTTGTTTTGTACATAAGTATAAGAAGCAGGTCATATAATCTATAATGATGCCCAGAGGGGTGCTTCAATTCAGGATATTTATTTATTTATTAATTCAGGATATTTATTAATATTTATTAAATATCCTGAATTGTTCAATTCAGGATATTTATTTATTAAAAGATTTTATTTATTCATTTGATAGAGAGAGACACAGTGAGGGAGGGAACAAAGGCAGGGAAAGTGGGAGAGGGAGAAGCAGGCTTCCCGCCAAGCAGGGAGCCCAATGTGGGGCTAGATCCCAGGATCCTGGGATCATGACCTGAGCTGAAGGCAGATGCTTAACTATGGAGCCACTTAGGCACCCCAACTCAAGGTATTTACATGCAACAAAACAGAACTCTGTAGGTTTTATGGTAAACTTATACTGAATAATTATGTTAAGCATAAATTCAAAATCGTGCTCATTTGATATTAATTTATAATTCCCTCATAGACATTTGTACATTCATTCACCAATTCAAGAGCTCTCTTAACACGAAGAGAATTACATTGTTTAGGTTGAGTTCTCTATAAATTTTCCTACAACTAGCTTTTGCTCTAATCTAAGAGGATAACACATCGGTGAAGACACTTAAGAAAATAGCATCTGTGATTTTTCTGGTCTGAGTTTCATTGATCTTCTTTGGGTCCTACACTATTCTCTGCTCCCACCAAACTGCAATGGCATGTTCTTCCTTACTCAGAGCCTTTGTCATTACCTAAAAAAAGTTCTTAGGCTTTGCTTTTGCACTCGTTTAAATTATCCTCCTTTGCTTAAGAAGAGTACATTTGGAGTCCATCCTGAGTGCTTTGGACAGAAACCATAAGGGGAGCTGTTTCCACAAAGGCATCATTAGACATTCCCTTGGAGCAGAAGCTCAGGACTGTAATGGTCAGAATGTTTTTGAAGCTATTGTAGTATAGACTAGACAAGTACACAGGTCTTTGTCTTTTATGAATTTTCTTACTAGTCATTTTAGAGAAATAGCCAAAGGAAAGCAATTCTCATACTGTAGGAAGTTGCAGAATTTCATGCATATACAAAATTTTTGTAGCTATGGTTTATTATTTTTTTCTCCCTGCATGTCATAGCAAGAACTGCTCTTTAACTTCTGCTGCCTGCTTTATTCCTGAAGGCAGATCTCATAAAATATTAATCCTTCCTTCTGACTTTCATTATATGGAAATACACATCTAATTAGACAAGAAAAATGGGTGTAAACCAGTTCACATGCAGTTGTTTCAAGGAGTTATTTGCACTTCTGAGTACTTTCTTAGGGTGTCTGGGTTTTAGTTGACAATACTGTGAATAGTTTAGGGCAAAGCATCCCACAGGCTTTCACCCAAATACCTTAAAAGACACAAGAATTAACAAATACCCAGTAAATCAATAGAAATAGTCAGAAAACCTCCCCACCATACACAGACATTTGCATATTCATTCACCAATTCAAAACATGAAGAGAATTATATTTTGGGGCTGAGTTCTTTACAAGTGTTCCACAAACTAGCTTGTGCTTTAACCTAAGAGGACAACAAGGTGCAATATGTAAAGAACCTGGGCCTTATGTCAGATCGTCTTGGATTCAATTTGTGGCTCTTTAACTTACTATGTGTGTGGCCTTGGACAAGCAAAGTGAATCTCTGAGTTTCATGGAGATTTAATAATATCTTATTCCATTGGGCTTCTGTGAGATTACATCAACAAAATGAAAGTTATTATACCTAATATAGAGCCTAGTGTATTTTAGGCACTCAGTAATTATTAGGTTCTTTTCCTTTCATTTTTCTCAGAACTTGAGAAACCAGAGGTAAGAACAACACAAAAGAACAGATGATTCTGCTAACTCAATATGTGCCAAGAAGCAAAAGTGCCCAATGAATCATTTTATTTAGTAAACCCACTTATTGAAAAGATATTCAGAATTCAATTTATGGAGCAAGACTTTTTGAATATCTGATTTATCTTCTCCATTCACTGTCAAGTGAGATTGGTATCACCCACCACATTGAACAATCAGAGGGAATTTGGTTCAGAGTTTTGGAAAAGCCTCTACCTATCTTCCTGAAGCCATGTTTTGAAGGGAAGTCCAAAAAATAATTTATTTTTATCTCAAAACTCTGCATCAGAGTTTTAGATAAGGCTTAGCATACTTCAGAGCCTCCCATGGAAATAAATGCTGATGCAGTAGGTCCAGAGTTAGGTCTTGGCATCTGTGTTCTTTTTTTTTTTTTTCTTTCTTAAGATTTTATTTATTTATTTGATGGAGAGAGAGAGATCACAAGTAGGCAGAGAGGCAGGCAGAGAGAGAGGGGAGAAGCAGGCTCCCTGCTGAGCAGAGAGCCCGATGCGGGGCTCGATCCCAGGACCCTGAGATCATGACCTGAGCCGAAGGCAGAGGCTTAACCCACTGAGCCACCCAGGCGCCCCGGCATCTGTGTTCTTAATCCACCCAGGTGAGTCTCATTCAGATAATCCTTTGGTCATATTTTAATAAACAGCAATCTTATAGTATCTTCTGACCAGGGGAATTAGGAGCAATATGACTGATGGCATCTTGGTCATGACTTGCACTAAAAGATTATTACCTGGTATGCTGTCCATAAACCTTTGCCATGAATTAGGAAAGTTTTTCTTTTTAAGATTAAAAACATCATTGTTTTTTTGGTTGATTGATTAAAATCAAAAACATCATTGAATTGTGATAAAAAAGCAGATTTTTTTTATCCCTTATGTGAATGGGCCTCATTCAGTCAACTGAGAATCTGAATAGAACAAAAAGGCTGAGTAAGAGGAAACTTCCCCTGCCTGAGTGCTTGAGTTAAGTAAGGTATTGGTCTTTTCTAGCCTTCAGACTCAGGCTAAAGCATTGGTTCTTCTTAGGATTCAAGCTTGTGGTTTTTAGACTATAACATACCATCAGCTCTCCTTGTTCTCAGGCCTTCAGACTCTGACTGGCACTACCTATCAGCTCTCCTGGGTGTCCAACTTAACAATGGCAGATCATGGGACTTCTCAGCCTCCATAATTGTGTGAGCTAATTCCTTCTAATAAGTCTCTCTCTCTCTATCCCATCCCATTGCGCTCTCTCTGTATGTATATGTTGTGTATGTATGTGTGTGTCTGTCTCAGAAGTGGGATGACATATTTCAAGTGATAAAAGAAAAAACTGTAAACCAAAAATACTATATTCAACAGATGATGGAGAAGTGAAGACCTTTTCAGCTCTGCCTTACAAGAATTACTAGAAGTCCTCCAACTTGAAAGAGAAAATCTTTAAAAAACCAATAATAAATATCAATAAAACTAAGTTTTTTTTTAAAAGATAAACAAAGTCAACAAACATTTAGCTAGGCTAAGTAAAAAAAAAAGATTCAAATAAATAAAATCAGAAATGAAAGAGAAAACATTACAACCAGCAGCACAGAAGTGCACAGGATCATAAGAGACTATTAGAAACAATAACGTGCTAACAAATTGGATAAGATAAAAGCAATGGATAAATTCCTAGAAACATATGATTTACCCAGATTGAATTGTGACGAAATCTGAATGGACCTATAACAAGTAAGGAGATTGGATCAGTGATCAAAAAATTTCCAACAAAGAAAAGCCCAAGACCAAATGGCTTCACTGAAGAATTCTACCAAACATTTAAAAAATTAACACAAATCCTTTCAAAACTCTTTCAAAAATTGAAGGTGAAGGAACACTTCCAGAATCATTACCAGCAATACCCTGATACCAAAATCAGGCAAACAAAGATACTATAAGAAAACTATAGAACAATATCCTCGATGAGTATTAATACAAAAATCCTCAACAAAATACTAGCAAAGAGAATTCAACAACACACTGAAAACATTTTACAAGACCAAGTGGGATTTATTCTTGGACTGCAAATTTAATGTACCACACCACATTAACAGAATGAATGTAAAAAAAAAAAAAAACTGTATGACCCTCAATCTATGCAGAAAAATGATTCGACCAAACTGAACACACTTTCATGTGAAAAAAACACTCAATAAGCTATAAATAGAAGGAAATTATGTCCACATAATAAAAGCCGTACATGAAAACACCACAGCTAATATCATACTCAAGTTGAAAAACTGAAAACTTTGCTTGTAAGACAAGTTACGTGCTCTTGCTACTTCTATTCAACATAGTCTGGAAGTCCTAGCCAGAGCAATTAGGCAAGAAAAAGCAACAAAAATCATCCAAATTGGAAAGAAAGAAATAAAATTTTTTCTGTTCACAAATAACGTGATCTTACATGTAGAATACCCTAAAGATTTCATACACACACATAAAAAAAACCTGTTAAAACTAAGAATCAGTTCAGCCAAGTTGCAGAATACAAAATCAACACACAAAAATCAGCTTGGTTTCTATACACTAACAATGAACAATCCAAAAAGGAAATCAAAATACTCCCATTTACAATAGCATCAAAAGGAATACAATAATTAGAAATAAACTTAACCAAGGAGGATAAAGACTTATATACTGAAATCTACAAAACATTGCTGAACAAAGTTAAAGATAGGACACCTGGGTGGCTCAATCAGTTAAGTATCTGCCTTTGGTTCAGGTCATAATTCCAGGATCCTGGGATTGAGCCCCACATCGGGCTCTCTGCTAAGTGGGGAGCTTGCTTCTCCCTTCTGATGCTCCCCCTGTTTGTGCTCTCTCTCTATTGGACAAATAAATAAACAAAACCTTAAAAAATAAATTAATGACATTAAAAAATCAAAAGATGTCCCGTGTTCATGGATTGGAAGACTTAATATTGTTAAAATGTTTACACTACTCAAAGCAATCTATAATTTCATGCAATTCCTATCAAAACACCAAATGCTATTTGTTATATATATATATACATATATATATATATATATATATATATATATATATATATATTAATACAGAATCTCCAAAGAACAAAAACAGTCAAAACAATGAAAACAATGCTGAAGAACTTAAACTTTCTGGTTTCAAAACATATTACAGAGGTTTAGTAATTAAAACAGTATGGTGCTGGCAAAGAGAAAGAAATATAAACTGATTGAACAGAACAGAGAGCCCAGAAATATACCCTCATGCATATGGTAGAATGATCTTTGACAAGGATTCCAAAACTCTACATGGGGGAAAGAATAGTCTCTCCAACAAATGGTGTTGAGAAACTGGTTATCCACATGCAAACAAAAGAAGCTCATCCTTTACCTTACAACATATTAAAAAATCAACTCAAAAGAGAGTAAAGATCTAAACATAATACCTATAACTATAAAACTCCTAGTAGAAAACACAGAGGAAAATCTTCATGACCTTGGATCTGGCAATGTTTTCTTGGATATGAAACTAAAAGCACAGGAAATAAAAGCAAAAATAAACAAATGGGACTACATCAAACTTAAAGAGTTCTACACAGTAGAGGAAATCAACAGAATGAAAGGCAACCTATGAAATAGGAGAAGATATTTGTGAACCATATACCTAATAAAGAGTTAATATTCATAATATATTAAAAAAAAACTCCCACAACTCAACAACAAAACTCTGAATAATCCAATTTAAAAATGTGTAGAGAAACTGATTAGACTTATCTCCAAAGAAGATATACAAGTGTCCAATAAGCATACAAAAGATGTTCCACATCATTAGTTATCATAAAAACAAAAATCAAAAGATGAGACACATGCAACACTTGTTATGATAGCCATTATCAATAAAACAACCCCCCCACCCGAAAATGATAGGCATGGTGAAGATGTGGAGACATTCTAACCCTTGTGTACTGTTGGTGGAAATCTGAAATGGTATAGCCACTATGAAAAATTGTGCAAATTCCTCAAAAAACCAAACTACCATATGAAACAATAATCCAGCTTCTGTGTATATATCCAAAACAGTTGAAAGCAGGATATCAAAGAAAAACTTGCACATGGATATTTTTTAAAGATTGATTTTTTTTTAGAGAGAGACTGTGTACATGTGTAGAAGGAGAGGCAGAGGCAGAAGGAGAGACTCTTCAAGCAAACTCCCTGCTAAGCATGCAACCATTACCCATGAGATCATGACCT
>PISX010004811.1:0-115999 GCA_004024625.1 Mellivora capensis | reverse complement strand
ATACAATAATAGTAGGGGACTTTAAAACTCCCCTTACTGAAATGGACAGATCATCCAAGCAAAAGATCAACAAGGAAATAAAGGCCTTAAATGACACACTGGACCAGATGGACATCACAGATATATTCAGAACATTTCATCCCAAAGCAACAGAATACACATTCTTCTCTAGTGCACATGGAACATTCTCCAGAATAGATCACATCCTGGGGCATAAATCAGGTCTCAACCAGTATCAAAAGATTGGGATCATTCCCGCATATTTTCAGACCACAATGCTCTGAAGCTAGAACTCAATCACAAGAGGAAATTTCAAAAGAACCCAAACACCTGGAGACTAAACAGCATCCTCCTAAAGAATGAATGGGTCAACCAGGAAATTAAAGAAGAATTGAAAAATTTCATGGAAACAAATGATAATAAAAACACAACGGTTCAAAGTCTGTGGGACACAGCAAAGGCAGTCCTGAGAGGAAAATATATAGCGGTGCAAGCCTTTCTCAAGAAACAAGAAAGGTCTCAAATACACAACTTAACCCTACACCTCTTTCCCTATGTTGAAGGGGAGGTGGGGGAAAGAATAGCTGCTAAGCATTGCACTACTGGGTATTTACCCCAAAGATACAGATGTAGTGAAAAGAAGGGCCATCTGTAGCCCAATGTTCATAGCAGCAATGGCCATGGTCGCCAAACTGTGGAAAGAGCCAAGATGCCCTTCAACGGATGAATGGATAAGGAAGATGTGGTCCATATATACTATGGAGTATTATGCCTCCATCAGAAAGGATGAATACCCAACTTTTCTATCAACATGGATGGGACTGGAAGAGATAATGATGAGTGAAATAAGTCAAGCAGAGAGAACCAATTATCATATGGTTTCACTTATTTGTGGAACATAAGGAATAGCATGGTGGACATGGGGAGATGGAGAGGAGAAGGAAGTTGAGGAAAATTGGAAGGGGAGGTGAACCATGAGAGACTATGGACTCTGAAAAGCAATCTGAGGGTTTTGAAAGGGAAGGGGGGTGGAAGGTTGGGGGAGCCTGGTGGTGGGTATTATGGAAGGCACGTATTGCAAGGGGCACTGGGTGTGGTGCATAAACAATGAAATCTGTTACACTGAAAAGAATTTTTTAAAAAAAGGGGGCACCTGGGTGGCTCAGTGGATTAAGCCTCTGCCTTCGGCTCAGGTCATGATCTCAGGGTCCTGGGATCGAGCCCCGCATGGGGCTCTCTGCTCAGCAGGGAGCCTGCTTCTCCCTCTCTCTCTCTGCCTGCCTCTTGGCCTACTTGTGATCTCTCTCTGTCAAATAAATAAATTTAAAAAAAAAAAAAGAATAGCTGCTAAGCCCTGCTTGGAGTCCTAGGAGAAAACAGAATGAGCTGAGGAGGATTCTCAGGCTGACCACTTCTCAGTGACCCTGTTTTGAAAAGGACTTCATCTTCCATCTCATTTTGACAGCAGCTAATAGGACGTCAGAGCAGTGTTTGGAGAAGTAGAGGATTGCCTAGTCACAAGAGAGATGGTGGATTCATGGAATGAGGTGACAAAACCAACATTCATGATGCACAGGCTATCCTTTTGTGTAAGACCAAAGCAATGCTGCCTTCAGGTTCTGCTCTCCCCACTTCACCAGTGAGTGAGAAAGACTTGAATCCCACAAGTAGGAAATAGGAGAGGGAGGATTTGAATCAGGTTTGGCTGAGAACAATGCCCATGTCCTTTCCACTATTACACCATACTTTGCACAAGCCCTTGGTAAACGTCTCTTGTTGGCTGCCTTCCCACATTCAGGGGGTCTTGTGCAAGAGACCGGAGCTCATGGGATTAAGGAAAACTGGCGAGCTAATTAGTGGAGGACTGAAACCAGACTTTGTGTAAGCGCTGGAGTAAAGCCAAGGCAACTATTAAGGGGAAATAATGGGAACAGCTTTTATAGAGCACCGGCTGTGGGCCAGTGGTTTTACACATTTATCCCTACTCCTCACAAAAATTCTTAATGGCTGGGATTGTTATCTCCAGATTATAGCTGAACAACCTGAATCTTGGAGAAGTGAGGTCATTCCCAGGGGGTTCCACAGCTAGTAAACTGCAGAGCTGGGATTCAAACCTAGGCCTGCTATCCCACCTTTGGCCTCCAGAACAATCATCTCTGTTTACCATGGGTGGGGGGCGGGACTGCAGGAAGTGTTTCTAAAGACGAGAAGAGGCTGTGAGTCCAAGGTAGCTGACACCGGAGTCTCACTAGCAGGCCTCAAACACGGTAACCCCAGTGCAGCTGGTGAGGCTTGCCCTTCCCACCAGACAGCCTTCAGTTCATGCCTAAGAAAGCTCTCTCCCATATACATCCTCATGGATCAGAACTTTTCAGCTGATGGGGACCACTGCGCTAGAGAAAAGCCACACAAACTGAGGCCGAGAGATGCCTCTGACTTGCTAGGTCACTTCCATAAATAGGTCATCTCTCTGGGCATCTGCAAAAAAGGGAATGGGTTGGTAAAATCTACCTAAAGCCCAAAAACGTTACCTGGTTAAAAGATTCTGCAATAACCCAATTTCCAGTGAGGCCGGGGTGGGTGGGGAGAGTGTTATCCCCCACACACCACCAAAAATTCTCAGGCACCAGCTGGGTGTCTTACAATTTAACTCCATTATGACACTACCCTGAGATAGCATCAGATTCCACGAGGTAAGGGTTCAGTCTTCCAAGATGCACCCCTCCCCCAATTTCAGAATCTACTTTTAAGCTCAGGTTGTTAGCAACAGGCTATACACTGCAGGTTCTAAGGACCTGCCCCTGCCTTAGGTTTGATAAATTTGCAGAAGTGGCTCACAGAACTCAGAAATACCTTTCACTTACTAGATTACTGGTTTATTGTGAAAGGATGTAACTCAGGAACAACATGATGGAAGAGACGCTGAAGGCAAGGCATGGAGAAAGGACAGAGTTCCCATACTCCCTCTGAGGGCACTGCTCTCTCCAGATCTTCATGTGCCCATCAACCCAAAAGCTCTCCAAACCCAGGCCTTATGGGTATTTTATGGCGGCCTCATTACACAGGTGTAATTGATTAAGTCATTGCTGTTGGTGATTGAACTCAATCTCCAGCCCCTCTCCCCTCCGTGGTGGGTAAGGTGATAGGTCTGAAAGTTTCAACCTTCTAATCACTAGGTTGGCTCCACTGCCAACCAGCCCCCATCCTTTTGCTCTCCAAAGTCACCTCATTCATGTAACAAAAGACACTGTTATGGCTCTCATCACAAGGAATTTCAAAGGTTTTAGGAGCTCTGTGCCAGGAGCAAGAAGGAAGACCAAATATATAATTCTTATTATAGACCACAATATCACACCTGGCAAGAATTTATCAGGAGAAATAAATTACATGAATACACTTTGTAAAAACTACAAGCACCATGAAGATACAGATTACTCCTAGAAAAAATATCTAATCTGTATCAACTTCCTGATGCTACCATTATGAAGTATCACAAACTGGTTTGAAACAAGAGAAATCTCTTCCCTCCACAGTTTAAGAGGCCAGAAGTGCGAAATAAAGGTGTCAACAAAACTGACTCCTGGGAGCTGAAACTCCCTGCCTCTCGCCTAACTTCTGCAGTTTGTCCACAACCTTTGGCATTCCTTGGCTTGTAGACAGATCCCTCCAATCTGCCTACCTCCGCTTCCACCCTGTGTGTTTGTATGCCCTTTTCTCTTATTGAAAGACACCTCCATTTGACCTCAAACTTTCTAATTGATTAAGTTCTTTCCAGCTTCTCTCTCAAAGCAGGCAAAAGACCCTACAGGCAAAGCATCTCAGGACGGGAACCAGCAACAGAAACTACCCCATCAAGCAATAAGGACTGCCCTGAGCCAACAAGAGCCTGCCAGAGATTGACCCAAGATAATGATTGACCTGCCCTTTACTGCATGTACCCACCGACCTTTGTCCCACCTTCTCCTTATATAAACCAAGGAGTATTTTCAGCACTTTGGAGACAGTCTTTGAGATATTAGTTCACTGTCTTCCCGGTTCACTGAAATAAATTCTTGTTTGGCTACCACTCATCTCTCTTCTTTGGATTTTGTTAGTGGCAAATGGCCGAACCTGGTCTTTTTGGGACCCATGAAGCCAGGTACTCTTGCAACCCTGTGCCCCAACAACATCTTAAGGACACTGTCCTTTGGATTTAGGGCCCATCCTAATCCAGAAGGCTCTCATCTCAGGACTTGCCTTAGTTACATCTGCAAAGACTCCAACTCCAAATAAAGTCACATTCTGAGGTTCTGGGTGGCCATGAACTTTGGAGGGGGAGGACACTATTCAACTCCCTACACAATCTAATGTCTTTTTTACAGCTGAGAAAGCTCAAGTTTTGTAAAGGGGAATGACTAACCCAAGGCCATACAGCTTCGCATGCATAACCAATGCTGGAGGGAGAAGAAGCATGAACAGATTTTCATCAGTGGACAGGCCCTCCTAGGTCAAGATGAAAAAGCCCATCCTGCATGAAGACAACCAGAGGGAGGTTCTATAATTTCAATTTCTCCCTCTCAGGAAAGACAGGGAGGCATCTCAGTCCACAGAAAAACCACTGAGGCCAGAGAGAGAAACCACGGAGCCTGTAGTGTGTCACAAGCTAGCTCCTCTACCAGACATAGAAAAGTCACCGCCTCCAATTTCCTCCGCCTACAATTTCCTCCCCTTAAAGTTTCAAAACTCTGCCATAATTCATTAGAGAAGTGGCAGCCCTGGACCACAAGTTTGTGATGTGCTTCTCTGCAGCGTCCCCAGTTCTTAGGGCCAGGTGTGGCCACTGGGGATGTAAGAGGCAACTGGATCTGGAAGCTGTTTCCCCCTGGTTTTCTGTCTGATGATAAACACAGCTTTGTGGAACTCTAGCCGCACCACTATCTCAACAGGGCTGCATTTTTTTCCCCCCAAAACCCAACATTCTGTCAAGGGCACAGAGCATCTGTTTCAAGTCAGGAGCTAGAGCAAGCCTGTCTCACACGTGGTGTGGCTCAGAAGCCACAGCCACAGTACTTAAAACCCAGTGCCCCGAGATAATTTGCCTTTAAACCAAATTCAGTGGCTGAGACCTAATTAGAAATTGCTGGCATTTTTTTCCTAACCCAATTTAATTCCCAATCGCAACCCCCACCCTTTAACCTTTGCTTTCTCTGGCCTAAGTCCTGGAAAATGGAGTTTGGAAATGCCTGGGGGACTTCTTGGGTGGGCCCCAGTGCTTCAGGGAGAAGAGATAGGACTGAAAGGTACAAGAGAGATGAGGAAAGAAGCCAAACACAAAAGGTCGCAGACTGTGCGATTTCATTTGTAAGAAATGTGCAGAATAGGTAAATCCACAGAGAAGGGAAACAGATCAGTGGTCGCCAGAGTCTTTTGGGAGTGACTATGTAAGTTGGGGAGTCCCTTTTGAGAATGATGAAAATGTTTCGGAACTGGAGAGAGGTGATGGTTGCGCAACAGGGTGCATGTACTAAAGGACACTGAGTTGTTTACTTGCTAATGGTTACTTCTCTGTTCTGTGAATTTCACCTCAATTTAAAAAACAGTCAGGTGGTTGAGTCGGTTATTTGGCAGACTCTTAGTTTCAACTCTGGTCATTATCTCAGATTCATGAGATCGAACCCCACATTGGGCTCTGTACTCTGTTCAGCACAGTGTGCTTCTCCCTCTCCCTCTGCTCGCCACCCCCCACCCGGTCATGTTCTGTCTGTCTCCCTCTCTCTGTCTCATAAATAAAAAATAAATAAATAATTTTAAAAACATTCAAAATGGAAGAGAACAAGGGTGGGAGGAGGATGAGGAAGGAAGCTGTGCAGCTGAGAACAGCCAGCCTCCAGAACAGCCCAGAGCAAATGTCAGCTAACCCCTACCCTTCCAGCACAGAGCGGCTGGCTAAGTGCCTGTGGCAGTTTCCCTAGGAACCTCAGCTGAGAAACTGTGCCTGGGCCAGCTGGTCCCAACCCTAACGCTACAAAGTCCTGCCTCTTCAATGCATCAGCTGAATCATTTTTACAAGCTTAAAATGAAATAAAGTAGAATGACGTATAGTGGGAAAAACACATTTTTTTTAAGTTAGGACTCTCTGCTTAGCTTCTCAGAAGTGCTTAAAATGTACATTGCCTTTTCTAAACTGAACCAAATTCCTGTTTTAAGCCACCATCCTGTAGCACTAGGCAAAATTTTAATTTCAGTTCAGCATCTGCCGCCTCCTTTCTCCAGAATCACACCTGTGTTCCAGGTATCTCTAGGTATCCTCTGAAGGTGTCCACCCCTTGCTGTTTCCATGTATTCCTGCAAGCTGCCAAATGCCCCCATACCCTGGACCTCTGGACACCTGTCCTGCTTTTGCCCTAAGTATCTGGCAGGTCATCTCCAAGTTTGCCGTTTCTCTGTGCCCCCTCGCTGTTCTCCACGAATGTCTGGGAACACTTGGTGGCCCCTCTGCCATGCTACAGCCATGTCATGACAGGAAATGAGGTGGAGCTAAGGCTGTTTACCCACCCACCTGCTACTCTGAGACACACAGAAAAGTCATTTGATTGCTCTGCCACTGCACAGGTCTTTGAGAACTCTTCAAGGCTGACTCAGTCATGGTTTCCAGCAGCTCTTTCTACTCCTTTCATGCCATGTTATGGCATCTGTAATATCCCTAGGGATACATCCCATCCCCAGGTTCTACCTGCAAAAGTAGACACAGGTCTCTACTCTGGAATTCCCCAAACTTATATGCAGTCTGTGAGGTGAGATTCAAATCCAATCTGACTTTAAAACACAGGTACCTCCTCCTGCACATCACCTTGTTATATTTAATTGGGTGCCTTAGAAAGTCATCCATCTTTGGACTACAGCTGAGGTGAGGGGGTTTTAGGTGGAAAAACTGAAACAGATACTCCAACAGAAGAGCCTCAAGGGCACTGTAAATGGGGTGCAGAAATAGAAACCTGTCAAACAGAAGTGTGTCAATGTGTTAGAGGATTTTTTTTTCCTCTGTTGGTGCCCACAGTTCTTGGTCACGCAGCTTCAAAGAATGAAGGCGTAGACCAGACAGAGTGGTGGGCAGCAAAGCAAGATCTATTGAGTGACAGCAAAGGGACAGTACAAAGTTCCCAAGGAGGGAGGGGACGCGAGACAGTTGCCACTGGAGTTTCTAAGTTTAGGGGTGTTTATAGGCTTGTTAGTGGGTTGTTTTAATCTGATTAAGCCTCCCTGCACCTGTCATCCAATCAGGTTTTTGTCACCGATTTTTGTCACCGGGAAAGGATGGAGGGCTCCTTCCGGGGTGGTGTAAAATCCTTTTAAGGGTGGTTTCCTCTAGGTGAGGGAGCACTTGTCCCTGCCTGCCTGCCTGCCTTCCAACTGTCCTTCATCAAATGTGCCCCACTTGTTTGCACCCACCATTCCCCATGCTCACTTCTTCAAGGTTTCCTGTTCCCTGTAGGAGACCCTCATGGAGGAGGTAACCTGAAAAAGTCAAAAAGACACATGAGTTTAAACAAAAACAAGTATCTAAAAAGTTCCAGGCAATGGTTGAACCTTGAAGACATTACACCAAGTGAAAGAAGGCAAACACAAAGAGTCACATATTGTGTGATTCCATTCACACGAAATGTCCAGAATACACGAATCATGGAAACAGAAAGTGGATCAGTGGTTGACTATTTAACAGGTATAGGGTTTCTTTCTGGGGTGATAAAAATGTTCTGGAATTAGTAATGAAGGTTGAAGAATTTATGTACTTCTAGTACAAAAATGTACTAGAAGTCACTGAATTACACACTTTAAAATAGTTAAAATGGGAATTTTCTATTATATGAAGTTTACCTCAATACGAAGAATCTTTCCAGACATGCTTGGGTTTGGGAATTAAGACTCCTTTATGTCTGGTTGGAGTGCTCAGAGAAGGAATCTATACTGGAATACCGTTTGGGCGAAAGTGTCATCTTCATGCCTTTGCCCTTGATACACATTTTCAGTCAGCTTCTTCTTTAACTCCACTGCTGTCCCTTTAAAATTCTGCTAAAATTCTGCATAGATATGGTTCAGACCCTCCAGCTCTTGATAAGCCCAACCTGGAACACACAAAAAAATTCGAAGGTGTGGGACTTTGCTCATTTCCAAACAACTGTGAATGTCTACAGTTGGAGGCACAGACTTCTAGTCGAAAAAGCCCCAACAGAAGTCACCCACCTACTGTGTGGAAAAGAGATTCTTCTAGTCTTGTCTCTCTCCTTTAAGCCCTCCGTGAAAGAACATATCATTCTCTTAACAGTAGTGACCACCTTTGGTTATGATAATATGCTACATCTGGCGCTAAGCACTTCATATACTTCTTACTCTCCCAAAAAACTATGAAAGTGATATTATCATTCCCATTCTGCAGATAAGAATATACAGACCCAGTGGGTGGAGCTTCTTGTGTAAACTCATACAGCTGATAAGTGGTCAGGTTATCTGCCCCCACAGTCTCTGCTAGTAACCATTGTATCACACTGCTTCTTTCCAGGTAGCCATGTTGAGTTGCCCCTCAGGACTTTGTGCCATCGCTTCTCTGACTTCTTAGTTCTCCCCTGTTCACTGGTGTTGAGATTGTAGGAAGATACGTGAACAAGAGATTCTGGTTCTGGTAATAGCAGAATAGCCTGTATCAAACTAACCTTCCCACATAACAATTATATACTCTGTATAAAATATTTTTATTTTTATTTTTTTTAAAGATTTTATTTATTTATTTGTCAGAGAGAGAGAGTGAGAGAGAGCGAGCACAGGCAGACAGAGGCAGAGGGAGAAGCAGGCTCCCTGCTGAGCAA
This sequence comes from Mellivora capensis, assembly GCA_004024625.1. Classification (NCBI taxonomy): domain Eukaryota; kingdom Metazoa; phylum Chordata; class Mammalia; order Carnivora; family Mustelidae; genus Mellivora; species Mellivora capensis. The sequence continues at coordinate 107,159 of PISX010004811.1, read as the reverse complement.
GGAGCCCGATGTGGGACTCGATCCCAGGACGCTGGGATCATGACCTGAGCCGAAGGCAGCCGCTTAACCAACTGAGCCACCCAGGCGTCCCTGTATAAAATATTTTAAAAAAACAATTACCTTAAGGCACTGGACAGCCACCAAAGCAGGCAAAAACTAAGGGGATCCATCCCTTGAGAGAAATGAAGCACATTGGGTAAGATCTTCCCCTAAAGGCACATCCCTTTAATTTATACTGTTTATAGGGCCGGAGTGAGTGGAAATGGAGGATTGAAATCCAGCAAATGATAGAAGCACAAAAGAGACTTCCTTTTAAAATCAGTGTGCCAATTCTCCTCTACTACTTGGCTGAGTGCTCATAGTTCATACACAGAGTAAGATTCTAAATTACCCAGAGGAAAGCAACTGCAGAGAGATTACAAAACTGAGCAAACACAGCCATATTAGAGAAGCTTGGTAAGCATATGACCTTTCCACTGATGCTCCTTCAGGACCATGCCTTAGGACTGAGGACCACATACTAGGACTAAGGTCTACACCCGAGACTAGGATAGAACTGCAAGAGACAAGTCTAATAAAGGCTGAAACTACACTTCCATGGAATTAAAATGATTTGTCAGCAAGTGAACCAGCTACCGGGACAGAACCCAATACTTTTCAGAGAAAGATAACAGAATCAAAAGACTCTGGTGTCTATTACATATATAAGCACACAATAAAAATTACCTGGCGTACAAAGAACCCAGAAGAGGAATCAGATATTGGAATTAGCAGATGGGAACCTTGAAATTAAATATAATAGACATATTTAAACTATTTTATAGGAAAAGATGAATGTAATAGCTGGAGAGCTGGGGAATTTCAAGATAGATAAGAAAATTCTAAAAAGTAAGCCAAATGTCAACTCACAAACAAAAAGTACAATATTTGAAATTTTAAAAATTCCCTAGCTAAGATAACAGCATACTGCATACTCTAAAAGTAGAAGTAAATGTAAAGATACATCAGCAGAAATTATCCAAATGGAATCACAGAGGGAAGAAATATTTTTCAAACACAAGCAAAGCCTCAATGGGAAACATTAAGTAATCTGACATCTGTGTCATTGGAATCCCAGAAGAAAAGGAAAGAGAAAACTAGGCAGAAAGCAAATATATGAAGACATAATGGCTGAAAATTTTTCAAATTCAATAGGAAAAATTGCAATCTACAGATTTAAGAAATTCAGAAAGCCCCAAACATGACAAATAGACACACCCCCCCAAACAAAACCATCCCTAGGCATATCATAATCAGGTTACTAGTGACTAAAGACAAGGAGAAAATTTTTATTATATCCAGGATGAAAAAAAAGAGACATATGACATAAACAGAAGAACAAATATAATTACTGCTTATTGCTTTTCAGAAACAATGGAGGCCAGAAGACAATGGGATGACATCTTTAAAATACTTAGAGAATGGGGGGGGGGTTACCTCTGTAACACCAGTAAAAAACCTACTCATACATGAAAATTATGTTCTTTAAGTGCCTACTCTTAAGAGAATTAAAGTTTGGGGCACCTGGGTGGCTCAGTGGGTTAAGCCTCTGCCTTTGGCTTGGGTCATGATCTCAGGGTCCTAGGATCAAGCCCCGCATCGGGCTCTCTGCTCGGCAGGGAGCCTGCTTCCCCCTCTCTCTCTGCCTACTTGTGATCTCTCTCTCTGTGTCAAATAAAGAAATAAAATCTTTAAATAAATAAATAAATAAGAATTAAAGTTTAATGTTTTCTCACTGCTACAAAGGCAGCCAGAGCTTTTAGTCTAAAGCCCAGCTCTGAAAGTACACTAGCTATGTGCTATTTCCTCTCTGAACCAGAGTTCTCCTATGTGAATGGAAATGATAATATCACCTTCATCTCCTAGAGGAACCAAATGAAATTGTAAATGTAAAGCACTTACCACAATGCCTAGCAGATACTGGGCTATAGACCACAGGGTGCACAGGGGATGGAAAAGATATAGATGATGGGGTCCATGCCTCCCAAAGCCCTTTCCAACTAGCTAGACAACCAAGCTCTATGGCCAAGGATACTGGATATGAGGGACCTAGACTGTGGTCATGAACACCACTATAATACCAGGTGAATGGGACCACACCTGAGCTACTTGGACTGAGAGTGCAGGAACAGTAGCTCCCTGGATTAATACAAGGGGTTGTTACTAAAAGAGGGGATGATGGAAGTGGGAAGGTAAAGAACGAATGTTCACCCTAGATGCTAAAGGTGGGTCACAGTTTTCCTTCAGGGACCTTGTACATAAGGAAACAATTTGGCATAGGAGACAGAATACAAAACACTAAACATGATGATAGAGGGATGCATGGGTTATAAAAGGGCAAAAAGGAAGAAGAGAAAGGGGTGATCAGGGAAGACCTCTCAGAAAAACTATTCATTTGATGAAACAAGACAAAACCAGAGAGGGAGACAAACCCTAAGAGACTCTTAATCTCAGGAAACAAACTGAGGGCTGCTGGAGGGGAGTAGGAGTGGAGGAATGGGGTAACTGGATGATGGACATTGGGGAGGGTATGGGAGGGATGGGATGGCTGGGTGATGGGCACTGGGGAGGGTATGTGCTATGGTGAGCACTGTGAATTGTGTAAGACTGTTGAATCACAGACCTGCACCCCAAAACAAATAATACATTATATGTTAATGAAATAAATAACAATAGTAATAATTTAAAAAGAAAAACTATTAATCTGAAATGAATATTCAGGGAAAAGTAGGAGTCCACAAACAAAAAAGAGGAAAAAGATTTTTCAGGCAAGCCAGGAGAAGACACTGGGAGAGGGGCTGGGAGTTGAGGCCACAGAGATAGAAACGGGCCATGCCCTGCTTTGTGAGCTGTGACAAAGAATTTGACTTTCTCTTTCATGAGTAGCTTTCATTGTGTGTGGGTTGTTTTTTTGTTTTTTGTTTTGTTTTGTTTACCAAGACCCACAATAATAAAATCATTTTATGTGACTACCTGGACCATAGGTATGTACATACATATATCATACATGTATGTGAACATATGTGCATATAAATCTCAGATGTAACTACTCTGGAAAACTGGTACTTTTAATCGTTATCATATATCTACCCCGTGACCCAGAGATTTTACTCCTATGAGTATGGCCAAAAGAAATCAGTAGAAATGAAAAGACATATATAAGAATATTCACAGGAGCTTTGTTCATAATAGCCAAAAAGTGGAAACAACTCAAATGTCCATCAACATGAGAAGTGGATAAGGAAACTGTGGTGCATTCACACAATAGAATACAATAATGACAATGGGCTAACTACAGCTACATGCAATGTCACAAATGTATCTCACACATGTTGAGTTAAAGAAGCCAATCTCCAAAACTCCATTTAATTCAATAACAGGAAAAAAAAACCCTAATTGATGATTAGAGCAGTGAGAAAAGTAATTATCTAGAAGGCAGGGCGGGCTAGTTTTGACTAGGATAGGGGAATGAGAGAGCCTTCTGGGGTACCAGGTATGTTTCATGTCTTGGTCTAGGTGGTAGCTAAACGAGAGTGTGCACATAAAAAAACTCATCAAGCGGCACACTTAATCCTTGTGTACTTTACTGAATATGTTGTACCTGCTGGGAAATGTCATTAAAAAGATGTAACTGCCAGTTGACCTGTGAAATGACCTGGGCACTTGGAGGGCTCCTCATCCTCTCCTCTGTCCTGGGAACGTGGGTTCTTCTTGCCTTTCCCACTCCCAGAGGCTGCTCCAAGAACATAGCCTTGAGATGGTGATGTGGTGTAGAGAACACCTGCATGGTACATGTGACTGAGCCTAGTTGAGTCCTCTTTATAAGCTTTCAAGATTTGGGACACCTGGGCGGCTCAGTCAGTTAAACATCTGCCTTCCGCTCAGGTCATGATCTCAGGGTCCTCGGATGGAGTCCCACATTGAGCTCCCTGCTCAGTGGGGAGTCTGTTTCTCCCTCTGCCTATACCTTCCCCTGCTTGTACTCTCTCTCTCACTCTCTCTCTGACAAATAAATAAATAAAATCTTTTTTTTTTAAGTAAGCTTTTAAGATCTGAGGAATGGATCTGGGGGTCCATTCATCTTGCAGCTGCCCAAGACAAGCCTTGTATGTAAGTTCACTTTGCTTATTAAAACTGCCACCTACCAACTTGGAGCACCCTGCCCTTCAAGAGTGGGGCAGTTCAGATTACACTCAGGAAGCTCCCAAGAGAGTTCTGAACCCACAAAACCTCAATACAAAATTACATGCTTACATTTAAAATAATCTGAAATAAATGTTTGGCAAAACAATACTTACATGTGACTGAAGCTGACATTTAATCTATTCAGGTTTTTTTAAAAGATTTTATTTATTTATTTGACAGGCAGAGATTACAAGTAGGCAGAGAGGCAGGTAGAGAGAGAGAGGAGGAAGCAGGCTCCCTGCTGAGCATGATCATGACCTGAGCCAAAGGCAGAGGCTTTAACCCACTGAGCCACCCAGGCGCCCCTAATCTACTCAGTTTTTTTTAATGCTGCTTGCAATTCACTAAGTTGATTTCATTACCACTAAAGGTCATATTCCATTATTTGAAAAGCACAGTTTTAAACACTAGGGAGCCACTGAGTGTTTCAAGGAGAGGAGGGATATGAAATGGGCTAGCATTTCAGAAAATGCCCTCTGGGGCAGCATGAAAGATGGTCTCAAGTTGTAAGACTCAACTGGGAGCCAGGTAAGAGCCCATTACCTGAGGATGGGTGCCAGAGGAGAGGGTCTTGAGCAGGGTCTTTCTTTCAGGTTGTAAGTTTTTGCACTATGCACGGACCTCTCAACCTACAACACACCTGGCCCCCAGTGCCCACCGAACTGATGCCCCTCCTGCAGGCAGTGACATCCCCCTGGGAGCAGCTGGCTGAGGGGAGTAGGCCCATTCTCTCCACCATCATAGCAAGCATACAAGTGTTTGGGACAGAGGCTGCCCTCCCTCTTCCCAGCAAGCAGTGCTCACCTCACAGTGCTATTAGGAGCCAGGTTCTAGGTAAAGCTGACAAAGAAAGAAAACAATTTGTGTGTCCTGTTTTTTCCCCAAACATCACGCAAGTCACTTTATGAGTTTCATCTCATTTCATTCCTACAACAACCCTTTAGAATAGATCTGATCATCTGCAAGGATGAAGAAAGTGAGGCTCAGGGGAGAGTAACACACACACACATATAAAAAAACACACAGGGTCACACAGCTGTTAAGCGATAAAGCCAGGCTTAGAATCCATGTAGACCAACAGAAAGTGCAATCCTTTCTGAAGAAAAGGCCTAATAATGTGAGCGGGTCCCATCTTGATTTGAGATGCTGACTACAGAAGGGGAACCTCGGTCATAATATGTGCCAGTGCCCCCAGGGCTCAGTGAGAGTTTGCAGCAAGGGTGGCGAAACCTCCAGGAAGCAGGCTGCTCTCTGCATGGTACTAGGATTTCACATTCTCTGTCTGAAGTGTGGTAAACTATGACTTTTCCCAATCTTTCATCCTGCTTCAGCTGGGCGGGCAGTTCTGCCAGGAGCAGATCTCACAGCTCCTGCGAGCCAAGCCCTGGGCAGCATTGGCAGTGGCTCTGTTACCTCATCTCTCTGGCAGGGGACAGCAGGTCAGAGAACCGGTGATAGACAGCAGGATGTGTGGAGGTTCAGTGAAAGTGGAGGTCAGGAAGGGCCATGTCCCTGGCTACCAGGCCCAGACTGGCCCAACAATGTGCCTCTATTTCTACATGAATATCACAAGATGTGGGGAAACTGGTGAAATGCCTTGGCTCTGAGGCACGTTACTTCTAGTCACCTCTAGAGAATTCTGGAGGCAGAAGAGATTCTAGCTGGAAGTGTTGAGGGCACTGGAAGCTGGAGCTCTCTGAAGGAGAAAGTCAGTATAATGAGTATCTCCCAACAGCCCTCATGGCTATATCCTACAGAGAATAAACTTGCAGTTCCCACATGGGCATGCGTGCGTATGCATGTACACATACACGCACGCACAAGCACACCAGCCAACCCAATCACTACTGTCTATGTCCTGGACAGCATCCTTTGGGTTTCTTTGCCAGCTGCCTTGGTGGAAGCCCATGCCACTCTCGTGGTAGCCTTGACTCATTAGGCAGGCTCTAGCCAACTTCTTGCCTTCAATTTTAGAAAGGACTAGTTCTCTGTTCCAGATCGCCCTCTAAACTCTAGGCGATACTTGTCAGTCTTTCAATGGTTCTCAGGGAGCCTCCGCCCTTTGCTTCAGGTATGTGTGGGCAGGGATTCCTGCTCTTAGTCAATCTCTCTCTCCATCATCTACATGCCTCTTTATATTCCCAAAGCAGCAATGGGACCAGATTTTTTGATCCCCATTTAGCATACTTTCCATAGCTGGGCTGACTCCTCCCTTTGGAAATTAGAGGTTATTAACACCTTTTGTTCTCAGCTTCATGGATATTTATGAGCAAGATAAGTATAATATTAGAAAATCAAGAATTCTGGGGCACCTGGAATGTTTAGTTGGTTAAGTGTCTGACTCTTGATTTTGGCTCAGGTTGTGATCTCATGGCTCCAATGCTCAGCCTCTCTCCCTCTGCCCCTCCTTCCGCTTGTGCATACCCTCTCTTTCTCTCAAATAAACAAATCTTTTTTTTTTAATCAAGTATATTATATACCACTCACCTACCTTTCTTTCTTTTTTGTACTTCTGCATACAGCAGATGAATTCCAGACCCCCCATATATATGTGCATATCCGCACACATGCTTTCACACACACATGCATTTCCCATACTCATACAAATACAACAGCTGAAAATGGAGTCTAGTAGTTGATATCTCCACAGATCTCATCGGTGCCCAAAGTACCTGACATGTGTCAGCCTGTGGAGACATCTGGCCTGCATGTAAGGTGAAGTTTTGAGGCTAGGATATACTCAGCCCCCTCTGGCTGCACAGCATTGTGTTCATTTCAGTATCAGATTTTGGGAGGCCATGTGATTCCCTCATTTCTAAGCCCTCAGGGGAATCTCATAATAGTCCCCTAATACTTACAATCAAATCATTCCAAAAAAGAAAGTATCAGGCCATAACCCCTGTGCCTGGGTCCCCCAGGGGTCATCACTAGATCTGCTCTTGTGTCATTGAGTCCTGGCATCATGTGAGTCAATAACCAGGCAAATTTAGATATTTTCAGTGAATGTGTTTCCCCTGTCAGCAATGCATGGCTCTCAGTTCCCAGCACCCTTCATACACCACCTCACTTTTCCCAGTCTTGTGCAGAGTTCTGTGAGAAGAGAATATTACCCATCTCTAGGAAAGATACAGATGCCCATTTCAAGCCTACTGATGCTCTTAATAAGTCAACTAAATACAATGGAAGAAACACTGATTACTTTCCTCTCCTGCCCCATTTCCCCCATTGCAAACCTTCCTGCACTGATACCCACTGATAGCACACCTCCCTTTCTGTAACACTGGGCAAGGATAAAAGGCCCACCTGGACTTGGGACCCCATTGCTCTACTTCCTCAGTACAAGTGCCCTTCATGGTTTATCCCATCCTCCTCAAGTAGCTTCTCTCTCTCTCTCTCTCTCTCACTCTCCCCTAAACCTTCCAAGGCACTTGCTTCATTTCCAGAATGATACAAAGTTAGGCTTAGAGAAGACAACTAGAAGGAGGTAGGAGGGAAGGGGTGAAGGAGAAGGGAAGAAGGAAGGAGAAAGAGATGGGAAAGATGGAACTGGCTCTTCCCCACAAGAAACAAACCCACTTCTGTTTCTTCTGACAGGACACTTTCTCCAGCCATTGCCTTAAGCTCTCTCCTTTTCACAGCCAAACATTCTGGGAGAAAGTTCTATGTTTTTTCGCTACTTCTTCACCTCCAATTTATTTCTCAACTGGCTTTAATCTGGTTTCTGTCCCCTCTTCTCCACTGAAACTGACCTACGTTCACCAGGGAGCATTTAACTGCAAAATCCAATTGACTAAAAAAAAAGATAGTTTCTCCAGATTCTCTGGTTCAGAGGATGACCCCCTTCCTTCTCTTGAGACTCAACTTTCCCCTGGCCTCTGTGGCCCTTCCTTTTCCTAGCATACACCATCCCTCTTCATCTCCTTTTCTTTCTTTGTCCACTAAATGTTAAATGCCAAGACCACGCCCTAAACCACCTTCATTCCTTACTCTATTTACTTCCACAGGGATGTGACATTCAAATCCACAACACCAACCATCAGCCTTGGCTCCCCACTGATGCCTGCCCACACACTGTCATAATAACATAAAAACAAAAACAATGGTTAACTGATACTATGCACCAAAACAACCCTCTGAAGCAGGTGCCATTATCAGCCATATTTCACAGATGTGCAAACTTAACTAGCCCAAGGTCACACGGTTATCAGGAGGCTGTTTTAAAGTCCACACTCACATGATAATCTATGTTGGAAACACAAAAGACTCCACCCTAAAATTGCTAGAACTCATACAGAAATTCAGAAAAGTGGCAGGATATAAAATCAATGCACAGAAATCAGTTGCATTTTGGGGTGCCTGTGTGGCTCAGTCAGTTAAGCGTCTGACTTCAGCTCAGGTCATGATCCCAGGGTCCTGGGATAGAGTCCCAAATAGGGCTCGCTGCTCAGCAGGGAGTCTTTTCTCCCTCTCCCTCTGCCTCTGCCCCCAACTCGTGCCCACGTGCACTCTCTTTCTCTCTCTTGAATAAATAAAATCTTTAAAAAAGAAAAAGAAATCAGTTGCATTTCTATAGACAGACAATGAGGCAGAAGAAAGAGAAATCAAGGAATCAATCCCATTTACCATAGCACCAAAAACCATAAAATGCCTAGGAATAAACCTAACCAAAGAGGCAAAGAATCTGTACTCAGAAAACTATAGAACATTCATAAAAGAAACTGAGAAAGATAGGAAGAAATGGAAAAACATTCCATGCTCATGGACTGGAAGAACAAATATTGTTAAGATGTCTATGCTACCCAGATCAATCTATACATTCAGTGCAATCCCTATCAAAATATCATCAACTTTTTTCACAGAGCTGGAAAAAACAATCCTAAAATTTGTATGGAACCAGAAAAGACCCGGCCAAAGCAATCCTCAAAAAGAAAATCAAAGCTGGAAGCATCACAATCCTGGACTTCAAACTGTATGACAAAGGTGTAATCATCAAGACAGTATGGTAGTGGCACAAAAACAGACACAAAGATCAATGGATCAGAATAAAGAACCCAGAAATGGACCCTCAGCTCTGTGGTCAACTAATCTTCAACAAAGCAGGAAAGAATGTCCAATGGAAAAAAGACAGTCTCTTCAACAAATGGTGTTGGGAAAATTACACAGCCACATGCAGTAGAATGAAACTGGACCCCTTTCTTACACCATACACAAAAATAGACTCAAAATGGATGAAAGAGCTAAATGTGAGACAGGAATCCATCAAAATCCTAGAGAAGAACGCAGGCAGTAACCTCTATGACCTTGGCTGCAGCAACTTCTTGCAAGACACATCTGCAAAGGCAAGAAAAACAAAAGCAAAAATGAACTATTGGGGCTTCATCAGGATAAAAATCTTTTGCACAGCAACGGAAACAGTCAACAAAACCAAAAGACAACCAACAGAATAGGAGAAGATATTTGCAAATGACATATCAGATAAAGGGCTAGTATCCAAAATCTATATAATGAACTTATCAAACTCAACATCCAAACAACAAAAAAATCCAATCAAGAAATGGGCAGAAGACATGAACAGATACTTCTGCAAAGAAGACATCCAAATGGCCAACAGACACATGAAAAAATGTTCAACATCACTCAGCATCAGGGAAATACAAATCAAAACCACAATGAGATACCACCTCACACTAGTCAGAATGGCTAAAATTAACAAGTCAGGAAACAACAGATATTGGCAAGGTTGTAGAGGAAAGAGAAACAAACCTCTTACACTGTTGGTGAGAATGCAAGCTGGTACAGCCACTCTGGAAAACAGTATGGAGGTCCTCAAAAAGTTGAAAATAGAGCTACCCTATGATCCAGCAGTTGTATTACCAGGTATTTACCTAAAAAATACAAATATAGTGATCTGAAGGGGCACCTGCACCCCAATGTTTATAGCAGCAATGTCCACAATAGCCAAGCTATGGAAAGAGCCCAGATATCCATCAACAGATGAATGGATAAAGAAGCTGTGGGATGGATAGGCAGACAGACAGACACATACACACACACACATATGTACAATGGAATACTACTTAGCCATCAAAAAATGAAATCTTGTGATGAATCACAGAACTATACCTCTGAAACTAATAATACATTATGTTGATTAATTTAATTTAAATTAAAAAAATAAATAGATAAATTTTTATCGGGGGGAACTATAATGACATAAAACCACCTAAATTAATCATACCAAAAAAAGGTTGAGCACAAGATAGGTACAAAAAATACATGCTGGGACGCCTGGGTGGCTTAGTTGGTTGGACGACTGCCTTCGGCTCAGGTCATGATCCTGGAGACCCGGGATCGAGTCCCGCATGGGGCTCCCAGCTCCACGGGGAGTCTGCTTCTCCCTCTGACCTTCTCCTCGCTCATGCTCTCTCTCACTGCCTCTCTCTCAAATAAATAAATAAAATCTAAAAAAAAAAATACATGCTGATTCCTTATATATAAAATGCAAAAATTGATAACACAATACACAACAATAAAAAATATGCTTTTAGAAGCCAAAATTGTGATTTTCCTTAGTGACATTGTGAGTAGTGATTGGTAATAGGCATAAGGGAAATTTCTTGAGTGTTAGTAATATTTTTTTTTATTTTGCTAGTTACATTGGTGTGTTCATTTTCTGAAAATCCATTGAGCTGTATCTTTTTTTGTTTGTTTGTTTAAAGATTTTATTTATTCGCTTGACAGAGAAAGGCACAGCAAGAGAGAGAACACAAGCAGGGGGAGTGGGAGAGGGAGGAGCAGCTCCCCACCGACCAGGGAGTCCAATGTGGGGCTCGATTCCAGCACCCTGGAATCATGACTTGAGCCAAAGGCAGATGTTTAACAGCTAAGCTAACCCAGGCACCATTGAGCTGTATCTTATGTGTTTGTATTTCTATATGCATATAAAATTTTAATTAAAATTTTTAAAACATCACACAGTAAGTAACTGAGGCAGGATTCAAACTCAGTCAGTCACACTTAAGAGAATGAATCCTAAATCTTCATTCTACAATCAGCGTTACACTATTCTCTAGAACAGTTGAGGAAAAAGATCTAACTATATCCCTAGGTTAGTCAGAGTTCTGTGGAAAACAGAACACTAGGATGTGTATAGAGAAAGACAGAAAGAAGGAGAGAGCAATTTTTTCAAAGAAATTGGCTTGTGCAATTGAAGTGGGGGTTGCCCAGTCCAAACGCCACAGAAAAGACCAGCAAGCTGGAGACTGAGGAGGAACTGATGTTTTAGAAGGCAGTCTGGAGGCAGAATTCCCTCTCCCTCAGAGGACCTCGACTTTTTTTCTCCTAAAGCCTTCAACTGACTGGATGAGGTCCATCCACATTATGTAGTGTAATCTGCTTTACTCAAAGCCTATTTATTTGTTTTTAAGTAGGCTCCATGCCCAGTGTGGGGCTTGAACTCACAACCCCAAGACCAAGACCTGAGGTGAGACCAAGAGTTAGATGCTTAACTGATTGAGCCACCCTGGTACCCCAACCTATTGATTTAAATGCTAATCTCATCTAAAAAATGCCTTTACAGAAACATTTAGACTGGTTTTTGAGCAAATATCTGGGTATTGTGGTCTGGCTACGTTGATACATAAAATTAACCATAAGAAACCCTAAGAATTCGGGGTTTTTTTAAGATTTTATTTATTTACTTACTTATTATTTATTTATTTTATAGAGAGAGAGACAGAGAGAGCAGAGGGAGAGGAAGAGGCAAACTCCCCACTGAGCAGGGAGCCCGACGCCGGGCTTGATCCCAGGACTCTGGGATCATGACCTGAGCTGAAAGCAGACACTTAATGGACTAAGCCACCCAGGCTCCCCAACAATCCCTAACAGAAAATCGATTCTTTTTTTTTTTTTTAAGATTTTATTTACTTATTAGAAAGAAGGAGAGAGCACAAGCAGGAGAACAGCAGAGGGAGAAAGAGAAATAGGCTCCCTGCTAAGCAAAAAGCCTGATGCACAACTCCATCCCAGGGCCCTGGGATCATGACCTGAGTCAAAGGTAGACGCTTAACCAACTGAGCAACCCAGGCACCCCAGAAAATCGATGCTTATACTCTAAGTTCTTCAGGTTTCATATTGATTCTCCAACTTAGTCAGTAATTAGAAAACATAGAGCGAACATCCCAGGAACCAAACGGAAACAAAATCTTTTCCAACATGATCCCTGTGGTGTCCATAATTATCCAGCTATGGGATCCCAGAAAGCAAACCTAGCAGCACGCCGCATTTTGCCAGGCCTCTTCATTTATCCCATAACAAAAGCCATCCCAGTAGAGACAGTATCAGTGACATGCATTACAATGACTTAAAATATCTTCAATCCTGAAATCACTTTCCAGAGAAATTGGGCCAAAGTCCAAACAACTTCTTCGATCTCTCCCCTGAGTCTGAGAATCTGCTTTCTGCTGAAACAGGTTTTTGAGAAGGAGGAGAGAACAACAGAGTGTGGTCCTTGACTGGAGAGGAGGCAATGAGTGATGGATAGGGGAGGATGTGAAAGGCAGGTTGCCAGGCTGGGGGCAATTCTGCGATCCCATGAGGGCTCCAGAGTGCCCCAGAGAAATCAGGCTACAACTAGACTCCTGTTGAGACCACATTCTTGCTTAGGTTTTTCCACCTTGTCTTGCTTCCTCATTCCCCTTCTTTTCTGCTCCCTCAAAAAATCATTTAAACAATGAACCCCATCTCAGGTTCTGCTTCTAGGGACACCAACCCAAAACAGTTGATACCGGAAAGTGTCCCAGGAAACAAAATACCTCTTGCAGCAGTGCCATTTCTAAGACTTTCCCCTCCAGAGAATAGGCGGTGGTGAGGTTGAAGGGCAGCACCAGCCGCTACAGTCCCTCCGGCATCTGAGAGGTCTGGGACAAATGCGGACCAAAGAGACTAGGTGAGCTAAGATGTGCTGAAGAGAGAGGACGACAGACTGATAAACGACTTCAGAGGGCCTGAATGGCAGCATTTAGAGAGACCCTTACCTCCCACAGCTCGAGGGCTGATAGAGCTGAAGAGCTGGCAGCCCAGTTCTCTGCTAGGAACATCTGTTCACACCAAAGACGAGGCCCTGACAGGGAAAGAGGGGATGCAGATTCTTGGGAGGGGCTATCTGAAGAGATAAACCCAGGTACACTTGAAGCCTCTCTGGGCCTACCAAGTGTCCCTGTTCTCTTGCTGGAAGATAAGCCCTCACCTCCACTCTACCTTGCTGAAAAATGAGTCAGCGGCTTTATAAACAATGTTTGCCCTCCTAGAGATTTGCCCTCCTAGAGATTTGCCCCACCTCCACTCACCAGACTGATCATGGGGGAAAAAACCTGAGCATGGACCAACTCAGAAAGTGCTAGGCCTACTGAGGAAAGAAAGGGATTATATATTAGACCCAGCCAACATGCATAAGCCCAAACTGGGGGAGGGGAGAATGTCTGGGGAGGATTAAAAGGGTGATGAATCAAGGAGGGTGACATAGAAGCTGGGTAAGAGTTTGTTGATGAAGAGGAGTCCTCTCTCCAGTGTCACAGGATGGCCCCAGGGGATGTTTCCAATATGCTAAAGAAGGGCTCTTGAAAGACTGGAAAAAGCAATGAGCCAAACAACAATTCAGAGATGCCAGAACTGCCACTGCAAACTGGAGGGAAGGTCTGACCCACTTAGAGCAGTGGGCATGCTAGAATGGGCCTACCAGATGAGACAGGAAAACCCACCAGCAGACCATATTCCTTGAGAAGGCCTGGAGGACTCTCCCTTTACCAGGGAGATAAGAAAAGTATTGGTGAGGGCCACATGGGTGGCTCAGTCAGTTAAGTGTCTGCCTTCAGCTCAGGTCATGATCCTGGGGTGCTGGGATCAAGTCCTGTGTCAGGCTCCTTGATCAGCAGGTGCCTGCTTCTCCCTTTCCCTCTGTAGCTCCCCCTGCTTATGTTCGCTCGTTTTCTCTCTCTCTCTCTCTCTGACAAATAGATAAATAAAAATCTTTAAAAACAAAATCTTAAAAAAAAAAAAAGAAATATTGGTGAGATTGGCAATAGTACCTCAAGAAGCTTGTAGTAGCTGTCTCCTATAGAACTTGCTGTAATGGAAAAAAACTGGATAATAGAATTCCAGAATAGCAAAGACCAGCAAAAGCACTCAACCATAAGAAACAAGATGGGTACAATTACCATAAAGGGCAACAAGGGTAGAATGGTGGCCAGGGGCCCTAACCTGCAGGGATCTAGATAGATGGCTCATCGAACATAGTAATCTTGGGAGCATATCAGGACATCCAACTACGGTACTGCTTAATATACACAATGAAAAGAGATCAAGAATTGATGAGCCAAAAAAATGAGGTCAGAGATACTCACAAGCCTAAGACCAAGGCAATCACATAGGGTCCAATGCTCACAAGGGCCTCTAGCTTGAGGTTTACTGCTCTGCATCTGCCATCTTGAAATTCTTAAAAAGTTTATCTTTGAATTTGTTTGTAGGGGAAGTCCTATTAAATTAATAAGGATGAGCAGGGACTTAGAGCCTTGGCTCATAGGCAGTGCCACCTTCCAGCACCTTCACCTCCTCCACCTCCTTACACCCTTCTTTCTGCCCCACCTCTCCCTCCCTGCCCTGCCCAGTAATGGCAGCAGCCCTCTGCCCACAGCAAGGGCCTGGATGATACTTGCACTTAAAATTGGCACTGTACAAAATGAAAATAAATGGGAGTCTTCTGGTAGGTGGCATGGGAGGAAAAAGAGGCTTGAGGGGCAGGGCTGGGCAGATCCCCTTCTCTCCCAATGTGAGCGGTGTCCTGAGTCCCGGTCAGGCGAAGGCTGCCCAGAGAGGTAGAGCCGGTGGCCCTGCCGGGAACATGAAGCAGTGTCTCTCTTCTTCTTGACCAGCATGGTTCCTTTTGTGCTGTCGCCGCCACCTGCAGATGATTCCCCGGAGTGACTGGAAAAGCTTGATTCTTTCTCTCAGACTACAAAACCCTCTCTTTATCCAATATTCAACAGCACACAGTAAGAAAAGGGGATCTATTGGCCTCAACACATTTAGAAATACTACCAACTTTTTCAGCCTTGAAAAGGCAGTTTAAATTATACCTGACATCAAGTATTGAATGCTCTTCCCAAAATTTCAAAGTCGTGGTGGTAGATGGTAAAGATCAAAGTGAGTACACCAGCAAATGGCAGGACTCCTTCAGTGGACATGTGGTTGGTGAGCCTGACTATACAGTTCTAGCCCACATAGGAGATGATGATATTACAATAAGAATCAACACCAATGGGGCAGAATATAATGTAGAGCCACTTTGGAGACTAATGATACTAAAGACAAAGGAAAATTAGTTTATAAATCTGAAGATATCAAGAATGTTTCACGTCTACAGTCACCAAAAGTGTGTGGTTATATAAAGGCAGATAATGAAGAGCTGCTTCCAGAAGGTCTGGTAGACAGAGAGCTACCTAATGGGCTCCATCCCAGGACTCTGAGATCATGACCTGAGCCGAAGTCAGATGCTTAACCGACTGAGCCACCCGGACACTCCAAAGATTTTATTTTTAAAGTAATCTCCAGGGGCGCCTGGGTGGCTCAGTGGGTTCAAGCCTCTACCTTCGGCTGGGGTCCCAGGATGGAGCCCCACATGGGCCCTCTGCTCGGCAGGGAGCCTGCTTCCAGCTCTCTCTCTGCCTGCCTCTCTGCCTACTTGTGATCTCTGTCTGTCAAATAAATAGATAAAATCTTTTAAAAAATAAATAAATAAGTAATCTCCACATCCAACGTCAGGCTTGAACTCACAACCCTGAGATCAAGAGTCAGTCACTCTCCCGACTTTGCCAGCCCAGTGCCCCAGGACAGATCACTTTAGGGTTATTTAAAAACCTAACCCTCTTGGAGAAATACTCTACTGTCTTCATTTTTGAAAACTTGGAAAAATATGACTAACATTTTAGTATATAAATAAATCCTCAATTGGATATTTGATAAGAAGTAGGACCTACTACCATAAACTAATTTTTAATGTCTGATATCTGCATAGTTTTACCATTGCTTTACTTAAATTGTAAATGTCTAGAAGAAAATGACAGTTCCATAGCCCAATAATAAATTAGATGATTGTTTTACTTTTTTTAAAAAATGAAGATAAATGGTAAAATTCATGGTAATAATTAAAATTTTTATTTTTCCTTTACTTAGACCTACATTAAATAGCAAATAAAAAATACCATGGCAAGTTGAAAGAAAAATTGTAGAAAAAAGAAAAAAGTTTTATATATTAGTATCTTTAACAACACTTTTTCCCTGTTCTTTTGAAAATGGGATCCCCCCTTCTTCATTTTGCTCTGGACCCAAAAAATTGTGTAGCCAGTCCTGCTCACTGCCTGTCTCCTGAGAGCACTGTTCCCCATAAATCACTTGCACAGTGTCCCGATCCCTCTCCCATACAGCTTCTCTAGAACCTAACATAGGATACATGCCTGTTTATCCAGAAAAGAAGAAACTAGAATTCAGGCACAGTGTCCCATCAGCAAGAGCAGACCTGAGCTCTCCTTGACTGCCACACCTTTTCTTTCTCCCAAATTCACCCTGAGTTCCTCTCTAAAACCAGTTGTCAGGGTTTTCTCTGGGGTTCTCCCAGCACCTTTGTCCATTCACTCCACAGGCAGGGGCTGAGCACTTAATAATAACAGCTATCAGAGAAGTGCTTACCATGCCTTACAGCCAACCCACAGGCTAACCCTAAGTAGTAGGTAATAGGATCCTCATGTTACAGAGAGGACACAACCTTACTGACCAAGGTCACTCATCAAACAAGTGACAGACTCAGGATTAGAATGCAGGACATTTCAGTTTCATTACCAGGTTACCTGTCCTCTGTCTGCCCTAAGCTAGAGAGGTATGCAAGACACAGTCCTTACAAGAGCACATCTTATTAGTGAAATATAGTCTCATTTATACATACTCCAGGCAAAATGACATATTCAAACAATTTGCATCTAATCAGAAACTCCCAAAATAAGAAGGGGCTCAAAGTCAATCTAAATATTCTCTCTCCACCATGCTTAACATTCAAGCAGGGTCAGGCCAGCTTCCTGGAATCAGACAGTTCTAGTGATGGGGTACTCGTTCCCCAACTAGAAATTTCCACCTGTTTTCTCCAGTAATCACTATTGGAAATAACATACTTACCATCTGTTACTTCTTAACCCCTGTCTTTGGTCTAGTTCTACTCTTGAGAGCACAACTAGACAAGACAAACAATAGCTCCACCCAGCAGCAGCCCCTGAAACAGAGGTGAACACTGCTGGTCTCCTATGATTTCTCTAGGACATAATTTCCCACACCCCCTCACATCTTGGCTGCCTCATCTGCTCATTCCAGTTCCACAAAGTCAGATGGCAAACTCAGGACTCTCTTCACTCCAAGTGTCAAAAACCAACTTGATTTAAGAAAAGAAAAAAATGGAGGAACTGGGTTTATCTGTTCAAGTAACTGGAAGGGAAGCCTGATAAGATGGAGGAACTGGAATGATACTGTGAAGTCTCTTGCCTTATTGCCTCCACTCTGAGCTGAGCTCTCTCTAAGGGGTCAGGGCAGAAGCAAGATTACAGGCCCAGAGTTTAGCATGTCTGAGGCGAAAGGTGGCCAGTAAAGGCACAGAAATTGAGCCTCATTGGCCCAGCTTTGGATTATACTGCCATCCTGGAACCAATCACTGTGGAAAGAGGAATGGAATGCGCTAACTGCTAGGCCTGGCTACAGACTTACCTGGACCTGGAACAGGGACTAAGAGTGGGAGGTTAGTTTCCCAAAGGAAAATAAGTCAAGTTATTTTTATAAGAAGTGAGAATGAATATTCAGCAGGCACAACCCACAGCCTTCTAAACACCCACAGCCAAAAGCATGATAACACGTGGTCTGACAAACCCATGACGGCAAGATTCTAATTCTTTCTGCCCTGCCCAAGGGAAGGGGATAGTTTCTGGGGCGCCAGTGGGAACTGGGTATAACTTGGACCCATGTCCGATTTTTTTTCTTTTTTCCTCTTCTCACTTCTTCCTTATCCAGCCCACTAATACAGACCCAGACTTCTTCCTGTTGAATCTAGAGGCAAAGAGAAAGAAACATGCCAAGGGGACCTGGATTCATTTGACCTCCCAGAACCTTGGAAGACCGCCAGTCCCAGAAACACTCCTTCCAAGGGAAAGGGAATCTAGGACTCATGAGATTATCTTGAGGCATTCAGGGGAACTGATGGAGAAATAGCTCCTTCCTAGTGATCAGGTTACACAACTTAGTCTTTCAGGTTAGCCTCACTTTACATAACACCCATGCTTCTGTACAGGTTGGCTGTTTAAAGATCAAATTATAGTTTATTTCTTAAAAGATTTTATTTATTTATTTGAGAGAGAAAGTGAGAGAACATGACCAGGGGGAGGGACAGAGGGAGAAGCAGACTCCCCACCGAGCAAGGAGCCCACCGTGGGGCTCCATCCCAGGACCCTGGGATTATGACCTGAGCCAAAGGCAGATGCTTAACGACTGAGCTACCAGGTCAAAACGATTTGAGCTACCACGTCAAATTATAGTTTAAATGCACTGTGAAAATAATACAGTAAAAACTAACTACTACTCATTAAGTATCCTCTATTTGCAGGAATACTTCAACACTTCATCAAGCAGGTATTATAATCCTCATTTCACAGCTAAGAAAACTAAGCCTCAGAACCTGCTCAAGTTTCCAAGGGCAGTAAGTGACAGAGCAAAGACATGAATCCAAGTCTGCTCTCAAATCCCCCTGCCTGCCTCCAAGGCCTCCATTGGGTTTTCTACCACACACTCTAAAGAAAAGGAATTCCATGGCAGTGATTTTTATAACATTCTTAATAATGCCTCAGAATATCAATCTTGTGCATATAGGTTTTTATATCCAAACTTGTTTATAGTATACCTATGCTATAGTGTACCTATAGTTATTCTGATGTTTAATGGGAATAACCAGTATTGAATACTTTTTGATATTGAGGTTACAGCCATATGTGATTTTGTTCACCCCCTCAAATGTGCTCTGTACTCCGCGAAGCCTTCCATATGCAGGGTAGCATAGTGGTCAAGAGCATCGATTAGAGCCCAGGTCCAACTAGTTGAATGACTTTGAAAAAGTGGCTTATCCCTGTGGGGCCTAATGGTCCCTTTCATAAAATTAATGAAACAATAGGACCTACATCATAGGATTTTTATAAAGATCAAGCGAGATAATCTAAGTTAAATTCTCAGCACCATACCTGGTACCTACTAAGTATTCAATAAATGCTCCCACACTGGAAGCAATATGAGGGCAGGGAATATGCATAATTTTCTTCATCACTGCAACCCTAGAACCAAGTCCAGTGCCTTGCACATTGTAGGCACAAAATAAAAATTTGTTGAACAAATTATTTATTTATTTAAGCAAGCATATTTAATCAACTAATCTAAAACGTAGAGACAGAAAATAAACACCACTCATTTAATGTAAAATAATTTTAGGTGGTATTAAATGCAGGAAGAAAAACAAAGCAGAGAAGGATAGTGAGTGACAGGAAAAAAAGGGGAGGAAAGATGTGTTATAGAGAGCCAAGAACTAAACCAAGTTAGACCGAATAGAGAGTGTTATGGACTGAATGTTTGTGTGTTCCCTCCCCTCAAATTCATACAGTAAAGCCCTAACCCTCAGTGTGGCTGTATTTGGAGATGGGGCCACTAAGGAAGAAATTAAGGTTGTATGAAGTCATAAAGGTGGGGCTCTGATCCAATAGGACTAGTGTCCTTGGAAGAGGAGACATCAGGGAGCTTACTCTTCCCATCTGTCTTTTGTGTACATGTGTACATACATGTGTATGTGTACATGCACATAGGAAAGGCCATGTGAGCATACAGAGAGATGGAGGCCACCGAGGAGCCAAGAGAGGAGGCCTCAGAATGAACCTACCTTGCTAACACCTTGACCTTGGACTTCCCAGTCTCCAGAACTGTGAGAAATACGTTTCTGTTGTTTAAGCCACTCAGCCTGTGAAGGCATTTTGCACACCAGCTAAGACAGCACAAGTTCTAAGAAAAGGAAACATCAAATACAAAGGCCTTAAGGAAACTTGGTGTTCAGGAACAGCAGAAGGCCAGTAAATGAACAAGAGAGAAAGTGGCAAGACAGAGAGTTAGAGAGTCACATCATTCTTACCCCACAGGTTCTAACAGTACTGTGCCAAAAGAAAGCCCCATCCCAAACAAAACTGTTATCATAGCACTATGATATTTAAAATGAACTGACTTTTTTCCAAACTTATGTAGAGTGAAAGGCCTTCTAGAAAACTAAAATACTTGTATAGTTTTTTAAACAGAATCTATGGATAAATCATATTCTTGCCATGCAAATTTAGTTTCCATACAAATCAGACTGCTAAGTCCATGCTCCCCCATCGTGAAATTCTGTGCTTACCACTGGAAATAGAATGCTTTTCCTCTCCCTCAGGTAATGACAAGTGTGTTCCAGCTATAAGCCACCAAAGCTATGACCCTCAACCCCCAGATGAAGTCTGTGTAAACAGTGCTAGGGAAAGGCTCCAATTTCTCTGCACTATCAGATCTGGCCAACTCTGCTATTTCTCTTGCCAGGGTGGATCAACAGACCTGGTTAATGTTGAAATCACTGCAGGTAATTAAATAGGCAAAACTGGGCTTGGCCTCAGAGAAGGAAGGAGGGAGGGGGCTATGTAGATTTTCCTTTCTTCAGTGTCAGCACTACCAAATTGGCATTCGTATCTACTTTCCTCCTGATGTCATTTAGTCTTGGAAGAAAAAATAATAACATGAAAGGGAGTCAGGTGGATTGGGAAGTCAAACTCAGAAGTGGATGTTAGAGTCCATAGCTGTAGGCATAAAAGTCTGCCTTTTATCTGATGTAATGGTTTGCAACAGGCAGCCATCTTGCCCACCCAATCTCTACCACTTGGCCCATCCGGCAATACATGGAAACATTTTTGGATATCACAACTTGGGGTCAGAGGGAGTGCTATCACCAACTTGTGGGTAGAGGCCAGGAACATTGCTAAACATCTTGCAAAGACAGGGTAGCCTTCTACAACAAAGCATTATCCAGCCCCAATTTTAAGAAAAAACACAAGGAAAAATAAACCAAAATATTTAATTGCCTTTCATGTGTCATATGGTCTCCACATTTCCATGCACATACACAGATGTCATTTAATCTTCACATCAAGTCCACAAAGTGCTGCCCACTTCCCAGGTGAGAAGTGGGGACTTCACTCAGCTAGTTCCTGACACAGGAAGAATTTGAACTCGGCTATGGATGAGTCTCACTAGACTGTAAGCTCCATGAGGACAGGGACCTTGCCAACCTTGTTCACCTCCACATACCCAGTGTCTGGCAGATTTTGCTAACTGAGGGAAGTACAATAGACTTTCTTGCATTAATATTGGGTAATAACATGAATATCTCAATCAATGGCCCTAAAGTACATGCTCATTTCTTCCCACCACTCCTTGAGAATAATAAAGATCCTCATGTCAGGTCAGTATGTTGCATGTCAGAAACAGAAATCTCCCTAGGCCAATACAGCAAAAATGGATACTTATGGTAAGAATACAGAGGTATAATGGAAACAAAGCACAGCAAGGACTTATGGACTTGGAAATCAGAGTGCCCCATGCTCTCTGTCATCTTTACACCTTGGTTTTCTTTTCCAATAGATAACTTGTTTTGTTTAACCATCTTGCATTTGACCCAATATACCAGCCTCTGCAACATTTTGACTCTGAAAGTCTCCATGGCCTCTCCCCTTGGCTCTCCATAGTTAACTAGCTTAGTCTGTCCATATCCTGGTTATTTTACATTCTCCAAGGAGGGATGAGATTGGTATAGCCTGGGCTAACCTTCAAGATGACTCTGGCCAGACAACTGCAACTTCATGAGACACCTGCTTGAGAACAGGCTAAATGAGCCCCATCAAGCCAGAGGACCATAAGTCATAAAAATGAGTGTTGTTTTTAGCAATATTTATTACTATAAATCATAATATTGTAATTATGTTTGACCAGAAGGCAAAAGCTAGAAGGGCCTCAAAGAGCATGTTAGTGAAAATCTAAAGGGTCTTGATGATGACTTAAAGGAAAATGCTACTGGAAGTTGGAAGGAAGGGGACCCCTGTGGGCAGTGGAAGATTTGGTGCACTGTTGTCTGCTGTAATGTGGAAAAGGAAATATTCCATAATATGATGACCTGGCCAACCTACATACAGTAAAATGCAAAGGAGAGAGAAGAGCTAACAAAAGAAACTTTTTAGTATTAGAGCAAACTTTAGAGGGTATATAGAAGTGTCAGGGTTTTCTGGGTTTGAAAATAAAATGACTTCTCATGCCCAGCCTCTCCAGAGAGCAAACTCTTCTCAAATTAAAATGATCTTCAGCAAAGGGGTCCTGTTCACCACTTCATTAACCCTTTCAAACAGCCAAAATTCCTCTGAAGAATTTCAGGCTGCACTTGTCTGTCTTAATTAAACAATAGGATGTCCCTTAAAAAGCACCCAAAGTAGAAAGTACATACATGAGCTGAAGAGATTTGTGGTCATGGCTTTTTCCCCAATGGAAGGAACTCGAGGAAGAATCATTTAAAAACTCAACATTTTTTAGAATCAGTTTGAACTAAAAGAGAAGGAAATAGTACACAGTGAAAAAAAAAGGGCTTTGGATTTCAGAACTTCTATGAGCAGGAAGCAGGCTCAGAAACTTCAGAAACCACTCAGTGCAAACACGGCTTACATTACATGGAAAAGGACAGCTAAATCCAGAAGGTAGAACCAAGAGCACAGAAGGCAGAGCTGTAGAGAATCACTGAATAGAATTGGGTCCTAAGAAAAAAAAAATTATATTGCCGTTTCCCAATGCCTATCCCACCACTGTAGGTTGGGTGTGGAAGACAAATAATCTGTCTTTTTATTTTGTTTATATTCTTTATCTATCTATATCTATATATAAATATAGATAGATATTTTTTTAAGGAGGGGGAGGAACTGAGAGAGAGGGAGAGAGAGAATCTTAAGCAGGCACCACACCCAGTGTGGAGCCAGCTAGATGCTGGACTGGATCTCACAACCCTGAGATCGTGACCTAAGCCAAAATCAAGAGTCAGATGCTTCACCAACTGAGCCACTGGGGCATCCCAATAATCTGTCTTTTTGTTCACAGATACTCAGATCAAGAAGAATCATTCCTGAAGAGCTATTACTAAATATCCAGACTCAAGGCCCCTCATCCACACCTAGAAGTAATACAGAAGACAAGGACCTGGACTTCATGCCTGTCATAGATGGCACAAGATGTTTGGGAGAGTCTTTGGTTGGGACAACTGCATTTGAGTGAAGAAAGAACATAATTTGTGGTCAGAAGCAGACCATGGTAGTTTTAAAATCTGACCTCCCAATTTTTTGACATTCCTACCATGTAAAAGTGGGCTCTGTCTCCTTCCCTTCAATCTTGGCTCTGTAACTGCTTGATCAATAGAAAACAGCATAAGTGGTACTTTTTGTCAGTTTCTGGCCCAGGCCTTAAGAAATGAGCAGATTCTATTTCTTTTCTTGGGATTCTCACTTTTGAATCCCACCCATCATGCTGTGAGGAAAGCCCAGGCCACAGGGAGAGGCCAAGGGATTGTGTTCTAGAAAGCCCCACTATGGTCCCAGTCTGTAGTCAGCATGGGAGTAAGAAAACTAAGAAAATTCTAGCCCTAGCCGAGATCCAACCATAAGCACATAAGAGACAATGAGTGAGATAGGACTAGATGAACCAGGCAGGCCTCAGAACCATGAGAGAGAATTAAATTATTGCTTTCTATTTCCAAGTGATATCTTTTTATTGATAGAAAACAGGCAAGTCTAGAAGGGCTTGCGGCTGAAGGATCTTCTCGAAGGCAAAAGTTAGGGTCAGCTGAGCTCCGTCTTGCCAGGATAAGTGAGATCCCGGTCCTCACCCCCTTCTGGAGCAGCAGTGGATTTGAGGTTCCCAACCAGCTCTAGGGCCCCATCGCCAGCCGCTCAGCACAGCTTCTCCCCTCTGACCAGCAGGATTTCTTCAATATTGCTCTTCCTATCCAGGTCTGAGAATCAGCCCAGTTTGTCCACGATGATGCAGTGCTTCTGGAAACAGGGACAGGTCACAATGACTACGCCTTGGTGATAGGCCAGTTTGGAGATGTGCTTGGAGGACAATGTCCCACAGACTTTGCAAGTGTAGACAAGCCGGTGGTTCCAGACCCTGGCCCCAACCTGCCTTCTCCCAAGGCCTCCAGGCTAGCCCCATGTCCCCACAGCCACCTCAGATCTGGCTCCTGGGGCCACGTGTTGCTCAGCAGCCATGGCCCGCAGCATCCCCTAAATCACTGCTGTTTTTTTTTAAGTCATTAAGCATTGGAGTGATTTTTTACACAGCGATAGATAGCCAGGACAGTTCCCATAGTTACTTTATATAATCTTAAATTGCTTGAGTTATGACAATAAACATATATAATCTTAATAATTATAAAGAGTCATTACATATAAGATAAATTTAAAATTACTATTAAAATGACACAAGGTTTTGGAATCAAAGAGAACTAGGTATAAATCCTGGTTACCATCCTATTAGTTATATGACATTAGATAAGTTACTTAGTCTCTCTAATTCTCAATTTCTTTCTCTTTAAAATAGTGTTAAGGGTTGGCTCACTCAGTGGAGCATGTGACTGCTGACCTCAAGGTTGTAAGTTCAAGCCCCACATAGGGTGTAGGGATTACTTAAAAATAAAATCTTTAAAAAACCTTCACACATGTAAAAAATAAGTAAATAACTAAAATAAAATGGAATTAGTTAAGAACACCTATTGTATAAGATTGTTGTGAGATTTAAAATGAGAGAAAAAATATAAATCCTCAGCCCAGTGCCTGGTACACAGTAGCTGGTCAATAAACATTACTCATCATTGTTCCTTGATATTGACTGAGCCAATGTTGGCTAGCAAAGCCTCTGGTAATGAATAGGTCTTCTCTCATGTGGGAGCACTGACAATTCTATTAAGCAGGCCAAATGAAAGTTTTCCTTGTGCAACAGAATCTGTGGCTGGATGACTCTAGAAGCAGACATTCCAAACAGGGCTTAGGCATTTATTTGGTTCCAGATGTTAACTGCTCCAGTTCAGGTGCTGCTGGAAACTGACTCACCTGTAGCCTTGACCATCAGTGGGTGTCAATGTAAACAGGTAAGAAGTGAACAAGGTTAAGGAGACAGACAAATACAACATGGATACGATCAGTGCTCTGCACAATGATTCAGCTTCTACAGAGGGGATGGAGAAGCTAGGTTGATTTTCTGTTAGCTAGTCAATTCAACGAGCTGTATATGAATTAAACATTGACTCTCACAAAGAACTAATGCTTATGTTGTAAAACATCCAAAGTAAGAGTTGGTGAGGCTCATGACATAAGGAAGCTTGTGGTCTAGTTAATGATGCTAACTCAATCACTCTTACACTTAAGCACTCATTCCACAGTCAGAATGTCTTCCCCTGGCTGGTCTCTTTGCTTGAGCTCCATCTAAGCTGTTACCTTTACCACAGCCAGAGTAAACCCTGGTTCTAATCCTGATACTCGCCTGCTTTTAAATCTTTGAAGGGTCTCTGTTGTTCTCTGGAATAAGTCCAAAGTCTTTAACATGGTTTCCAAGAAATTTTATGACCTAGTTTAAAATCCTCCAAAGGTTTTGTATTGCTTTAAGATTAGAATCCAAACCCTTTCTGTGTGTTCTACTAGACCTGCATGAACTGGATCCTATCTGACCTCACCTCCCACCCTTTACCTCCCTGCTTCACTCCACTCCAGGCACACTGGTCACCTTGTTTCCCCAACATGCCTCAGAGCCTTGGTACATGCTCTACCCTCTACTTGGAATATTCATCCTCAAGTTTTTTGCATAACTGGTTGCTTCTTAAACTTCTCAAGTCAACCATTTCCTAATCAATCAATCTGTTACACATCAGTTAGTTGACTTTCTTTTTTTTTAATTCATTTTTTAAAAAATATTTTATTTACTGGGGTGCCTGGGTAGCTCAGTGGGTTAAAGCCTCTGCCTTCGGCTCAGGTCATGATCCCAGGGTCCTGGGATGGAGCCCTGCATTGGGCTCTCTGCTCCGCGGGGAGCCTGCTTCCTCTTCTCTCCCTGCCTGCCTCTCTGCCTACTTGTGATCTCTGTCTGTCAAATAAATAAATAAAATCTTAAAAATATATATTTTATTTACTTATTTGAGAAAGAGAGCAAGAGAGCACAAGCAGGGAGGAAGGGGAAAGGGAGAAGAGGAGTAGAATCCCACTGAGCAGGGAGCCTGATGCGGAGTGGATCCCACATGACCTGAGCTACAGACAGACACTTAAAGGACTAAGCCACTCAGGTAACTCATTATTTGACTTTCTTAACAGCACATATTATAAACTGTAATTATCTCACTTCGTTATCAGCAAGCCCCTCAAAAGCAGGAATCCCATCAGCAAGGTCACTGCAATATCCTCAACTCGTAAAATAGTACCTAGAATATACTATTGTGCTCAAAATATTGGTGGGTAAGAATGAACTGCCATTTTCCAGATTTGGAATCCAAGGCTCAGTTAACTTAGAGGACTTGCTTAACTAGTACACCCAAGTCTGACTGATTTCAAAGTCCATGCTCTAGACCTGTATTGTTCAAAGCAGCTGGTCAGTAAACTGTTTGTTACTGGGCCAAGCCTGAGGCAGTAAAAGGTCAGGCCAAAATGTAAAATAATGGGGCACCTGGGTGGCTCAGTGGGTTAAGCCTCTGCCTTCTGCTCAGGTCATGGTCTCAGGGTCCTGGGATCGAGCCCCGCATCGCGCTCTGTGCTCAGCAGGGAACCTGCTTCCCCCTCTCTCTCTGCAGGCCTCACTGCCTTCTTGTGATCTCTCTGTCAAATAAATAAAGTAGTTTGAAAAAATGTAAAATAATACCTTCATGGAGCATATCTCGCTATGAAAAGAGTATCAGCTAGACTAAAAACAGTGTGCTCAGTGAAGCAGTTGCTTTATATTCTGCTGCAAGCTCCATATCCCACTGGGAGCTAATGACAGTCAGGGGTCTGCACACACCTGTGTGCCACACTTTGGCTAGCATTGCTCTAGTCTGGCCACCACACTATACTCTTTACTCTTCCTCATCCCTCATTTGATGCCTTCATGTGAGGCACTTGGGTTTATTCCTGGCTCCTTCCTTCCTCTCATCTATGGGTTTGTGCACAGGAAGTGTCATAATTTATATTGTAGATAAAGAGAATATTGAAAATGTGGGTAGGGTTTTTTTATTCCTGTCTTTCAAAGTAAGGAAAAAAAATTTTTTTAATTATTCCCCAGTTCCGGAATTTTCATAAGGCTCTGAGCTCCAGAAAACTAGCTATTCTTGCTGGGCAATTGGCTAAGCTCTGTCAAAGCCCTGATTTCTGAAGTAGAACTGTGCAAACTATTCTTATCCTACACACTGGCCTCACAGCCTAAGGCAGTGATAGCCTCAAAAATCCTATGATGCAGGGGACTATCTTTATGTCTTCTTAGTCTCTTGTCTCATTGGTGCAGAGGTCCCTAACTATTCTCCATTACCATGGACTCTCTACCAGTGCTTTTACTTCTAATCCCACCAAATAGTCCCTCTACACACACACACACAAATATTCCATGGCAACATAGCATGCCAGTAGGAAAGACTTCTTCATTCATTCAATGGTCAGTGAGAGCTTTCTCTGGGCCAGGAATTCTGTTAAGAGTTGAGAAATAGGGGGGCACCTGGGTGGCTCAGTGGGTTAAAGCCTCTGCCTTCGGCTGAGGTCATGATCCCAGGGTCCTGGGATGGAGCCCCGAATCGGGGCTCAACAGGGAACCTGCTGTCCCTTCTCTCTCTGACTGCCTCTCTGCCTGCTTGTGATCTCTGTCAGTCAAATAAATAAATTTTTAAAAATTTAAAAAAAAAAGAGTTGAGAAATAGGGGCATCTGTGCAGCTTGGTCAGTTAAGTGTCTGCCTTCGGCTCAGGTCATAATCTCAGGGCCATGAACTCAGGGTCATGGTATCGAGTTTTACATCGGGCTCCGCACTCAATGGGGAGTCTGCTTCTCCCCGTCCTCATGCTCTCTCTCCCTCTCTTAAATGAATAAATAAAATCTTAAAAAAAAAAAAAAAAAGAGAGTGGGGGAAAGAACAGAGTTCAAGCCCTCTGGGAGCTTTCTGAGCTGAGTGAGGAAGTTAGACTAAATGTGACACAAATAGTCTCAAGATGAAAGCTATGAACAAAGTACTCAAGTTTTACAAGAAAGTCAAATAGACACTCTAATCGAGTCAGCCTGTGTGCACTAGAGAGGGGAAAAAGGGACCTTTACACTGAGGCTCAAATATTAGCAAGAATGATTTCTCTTCTTAATAGTCACCAACAAGGCCACCCTTTTGCTCTGTATGTCAGGTACTTTGTTAAGCACTTTAGATGCAGGAAGTCATTTCATCTTTACGAAGGCTGAATGGTGGGAGCCTTTTTTATCCTCCTTTTACAGATGAGGAGGCCAAGACATAGAGAGGGAAATTACCACTTCAAAGTTGCATAACCAATGAAAGCTCAAAACCTAACCCTGCCTAATTTGATGCCTAGCTTTTACCACTGAACTCTACTCTAACCTAGTTCAAGGCCTTGATAAACATACTTCTGTAGGTATCCCAAGTCCAGCAAGAGGCCCAGCTGTAATTAGAGGTGCCCCTGATTACACACAGTATTAGGAAGTTCATGATGGCTCCCGGGCCATACTCTCTTCAATATTAACCCCATAAAGTAAAATAATTCACTCCTACTAAGCTGCCTTTGTGGTCAATAATTACTGGTTGTTGGAAGTTTCTAGAAGGCTGAGAGTTTCCAGGTTATATTTGAAGGACTTGTACACAAGCTCATCCAATTTATTTATTTGTGAGCTACCGTTCTGTTACAGACCCCATGCTAAGCTTGGGGACACCAAGCAGAATAAGTCACAATCCTAGCAACCAAAGAATTCATCTGATATTGAAGGGGACAGGCAAGTGAAGGGATCATTATATTACTATGCAAAGAGAGGCAAAAAGAAGATTGTGCAGGGACCAGAAGTAGCTTGGAGGAAAGGAAGTCTTTCCAGAGGAGGGGATTTCTGAGTTGGGCTTTAAAGTATGAATAGGTATTCAATGGGAAGTCAAGAAGAGAGCCTTACAGATACAAAAGGGATAGAAGCAGCAGGCAGTAACATGTACTCCATCTGCTATAAGCAGTTTTTGTCTTATCACAGCATATCATCAGGGTGCATGGATGCAAGAGATGCAGCTAATGAAGTTTAGAGCAGCCAGTCATAATGGGTCTTACATCCTAGGCTAAAGGGCTAGAATTTTGTCCTGAAGACAACATCAGGGGAGAGACATGGATCTAAACCCTGGAAATGATACAGTCCAGTTTGCTTTTGCAAAAAATCACTCTGGTATCAGCAAGGAGTGTAGATGGAAAAAGCCAGTCAAGAGGCAGGAAGGACCTATAAGAGTATATATGGGAGATGTGGAGACTGGTGTTTGGATGAAAGCAGTGAGGCTTGGCAGGAAGAAGAGACACAAGGACAGCAATGAGAGAACTTAGCGACTGGTTGGATGTGGGCTAGAAGGGGGCGAGAGAAGTCCAGGATGACTCCCAGCTTCCTGTGTTGGGCAAATGGGTGGATGCTGTCTACTTGTTTACTCTCTATGTCCCCCCTGAAATGTAAACTCCAGGAGGGTGGGACTTTGTCCTGTTCCTCAGCATACCCCAAATACTTAGAACAGTACCTGGCACAGTGTAGGAAGCTCAGTAAGCAGTTGTTAAATTATGTTCTTGGGGTGCCTGGGAGGCTCAGTGGGTCAAGTCTCTGACTTCAGCTCAGGTCATGATCTCAGGTCCTGAGATCAAGCCCCACAGCAGGCTCTCTGCTCAGGGAGGAGCCTGTTTACCCTCTCTCTCTGCCTGCCTCTCTGCCTACTTGTGATCGCTCTCTCTCTGTCAAGTAAAGAATTTTTTTTTTTAAATCTTAAAAAAAAAAAAAAAATGATGTGCTAATCCCAGAGCTTGTCTCCATCTCTGCCTCCACCACACTGACACAACTTCCCACACAGTTCCCAGAGTGGAGTGTCTCAGACTTGGTGACTGCTTGCATGGGGCCAGGAGGGTGAGGGAGGAGCCTAGAGTGACTAGCCTTTCCATTTCTAACTCATGGCACCTCTTTGGTCCACCTATTCTCCACAGAGCAGCCAGAGTGGCTTTCTAAAATCATAGATCATGTCAATGCCCTGCTTAAAATTTTCCAGGGGTCTTCAAGGTCCAGCATACCCACTTCTCCAACTTCACCTCCAGTCACTTTATTCCAATACACTTTATTCTCAACTGCCTATATTGTGGGCTCTGTTCCTCAAACCAAATACACTTCTAGTGCCAGTCACACTTCTGACTTCCCCAGCAACTTGCAAGGATTCTAGCTCATACACTACCTTCTGGGAGAGGCCTTCTCTGACTGTCCAAACTAAATTAAAGCCTTCCCATGTGCACCCGAATGTCTGTAGCAGCAATGTCCACAATAGCCATATTTTTATATGCCATCATACTTTGATGGCTGCATAAATACTATGCAGCCATCAAAAAACCCAAAATCTTGCCATTTGCAACGACATGGATGGAACCAGAAGGTATTATGTTAAGCGAGATAAGTCAATCAGAGAAAGACAATTATCACATAATCTCTCTGATATGAGGAATTTGAGAAGCAGGGCTAGGGAGGGAAAAAATGAAACAAGATGGGATCTGGAGGGAGACAAACCATAAGAAACTCTTAATCTCACAAAACAAACTGAGGGTTGACGGGGGAGGGGGGGTAGGGAGAGGGTGGTTGGGTGAGGGACACTGAGGAGGGTATGTGCTATGGTGAGTGCTGTCAAATGTATAAGCCTGATGATTCACAGAACTGTATCCCTGGGGCAAATAATACATTATATGTTAATAAAATAAAATATAAACAAATGCACAAATAATTTCTAAAACAAGAAAATAAAATAAAGCCTTCCTCCTCTGCCCTAGCACATCAGCCTGATTACTTCTTTCACATCAGATATCACAGCCTATTCTTGTTCACCAATTTGTTGACTTGATTATTAGTTCTCTCTTTTTCACCTCTCTCTCTTCCTAGCATGTATTCCAGTGCCCAGAACATAGTCAAATCTCAATTAACATTTTTGTATAAAACTGTGCTTCCGGTTTTATGGTGATGCTGATGACGCTCATACAAATGACGCCCTCCCACAGTGAGATGCTAGTTTGTGTTTGTGGATCCAAGGACTGACTGGAACATATTCTCGACCATCTAATTAGAGACAGAACCCATTGTCACAAGCTTGGTCTGGGCTTTGAAGCTAGGGGTGTGTGTGTTTCTATGTGTTTACTTTATGCCAAGAGAACTCATAATCATCATTAGGTACAATCTACCACCTGCCTCAATGGAAATCCACTTGGTAAAAGTAAAATGAGGATGTGGTAGCTCTCCTCTGTTCCTTTGCAAGATAGGGTGAATTTATTGTGTCTTGTAAACTATAAGTATTGAGACAGAAAGACAGTCTCTTAGCCCCTGCAGATATTCTCCCCAGCTCCCACATTGGCTCTGCAGGGAGGGGTTTTTAGAACATGCTAGAGAAGAGAGAAAATGCAGTTACCCAGACAGTACTGGAGGGAGGGATTGGGCTGACAGGCAACAGGGGCTGCAGAAGAAACTTTCTGGTCAAAAACTGAAGCAGGATAAGCTTATCAGTTTCAATAACACTGGGAAAAACCTAAAGGAAAGCACTGTTGAATACATCTCATAATGTTCCTGAAAAAGAGACATTTTAGTGAACCTCAAAAATCAGAAAGGGAAGAAACCCCAATTGTTTCATTTTAAAATGGGTAATCTGAAACCTAGAGAGGTGAAAGGACTTTCCCAGGATCATACCGAAATTCTGTGGCTGATCTAAGACCAGAATTCTCATTATTCAAAGTTCAGTGTTTTCTGGCACATATCATCACCAGTATAAACCTAATTTTTAAGTTAAATTAAGCTAAGTCATATCCACATGTCATTCATCTCTCTGGCCACAGAAACTAGCAAGTGCCTGTGTCCAAAACTCATCCAAATTTTTATGACTTCTCATTTCTAGCTCTTCTGCCTCTCAGTCCATGGCCAGCCTATCACAAGACACACTTATCACTTCCCCTTTGATTTCCAAGCTGATGCTATCAGAAAGAGGCCGGAAATAACCAGAAGATATATGTTGGTAGAGAACAGGGTATGTACACAATACTTACAAAAACAGCAGGTGAACCCGTAATAGATACTTCACAGTTTTTGAAGCTATATCCGATCAGAAATCATGATTCTCACCCAATAAAACTGTGGGCCAACAGGACCATTTGAGGACATCCATGGTTTTGTATGTGATAGAATGGGAAGAAGGGAAAAGAAGGTTAAGTCTACAAGTCATGGTTCAGAGTTATCGGGTCACATACACATCTGGGAACTCAAAAGACTGTTTCTTTTTTTTTTTTTTTTTTTAATTTATTTATTTGTCCTAGAGAGAGAGAGAGCGCGCGCGAGCACAGGCAGACAGAGTGAGAGGCAGAGGGAGAAGCAGGCTTCCTGCCCAGCAAGGAGCCCAATGTGGGACTCGATCCCAGGACGCTGGGATCATGACCTGAGCCGAAGGCAGCTGCTTAACCAACTGAGCCACCCAGGCGTCCCCAAAAGACTGTTTCTACAAAAAATAAAAATAAAAATATTTTTCTAAACAACAAATGTGGAAACTGGGGTCAAAATAACAAAAAATAAGGTACCTCAAAGTACCAATTAGACCTGAGGTCCAATCCTAAATAATTACCTTAGCCTAACAGCATAGATAACCATTCTTCATATTTACAATAAGGATAACAATAGCAATAATAGATGTAGTCATCACTTACTGATCACTACACATGTGACAGGCAATGAGTTAACCACTTTATATCCCTTCTTTCGTCTAATCCCCATCCCAATCCCATGGAATATAGACATCATTATTTCCAATGAGAATCAGAGAGATGAAGTAATTTGCCCAAATTTATTGTCAAGTTATTGGACCAAAAATTGAAATCTGAAGTTCTTATTCATTATATTTCAAAGGGTGGCTGTGAGGATTAAATCTAAATTAAAATTTAGATTTTAATTGCAAACTGCCAGCTCTCGGGACATGCTCCTTGGGTAGTTTGTGTCCCTTCCTATCCATATTCACAATCCTTGTGTCATCCTTCACAGGGGAGGGACAGTAAAGCTTAATCGTCCAGGGCCCACTCTCAATCGTCCAGTGCCATCCCTTCCTGCTCCAGCTAGAAAACTCACTCTAGGAGGCATAGGGAAAGGGGTCTCCGCTTTCCTGCGAGAACTGGAGCGTCTAATTTTCTTCTCCGGAGATTCTCCCCTTTGGAAGGACGGGGCCGGACTGCATGGAACTGTGGCAAAGAACACGTGTCCCACAAGTTATTTAACTTCTCAGATCCCACCCCATCCTCAAAATGCGTGGTAATGATTGTAATGCAGTTTACAAAGTTGCTTGACCGAACTAAATAATTTCACTAAATGTGCTTAGCAGAGTGCCTAAGACATGGCAAGCATACAATAAATGTTAGTTATTATTTTTGCCATTGTTTTTATTATTCCAACCCCAACAACATTCGAGGTGCCTCTATTAAGCCAGGGGGTCGCGTTGTGAATGACTTGAATTTACAAATGCATTCAGTGTTCTGCCTAAACAGCGGACCTACAGCCCGGCATTTAGGATCTCCATGGTACGACGACCCGGTTTTCTACCTCCGGGGCACGTCCGCGACTTACAGAACAGCGACCGCGGTACCAGCACGGAGTACCTTTTCCCTTATCTTTCAAGGGCGGGGTGAGGCCTGAGCCCCCGACTTCCACAGCACGCCCATCTCAGCCATCATTGGTCGCCTCGTCGCTGGCGTGATTAAGGCCCTTCCCCCTTCTCTCTGGGACCATGCTGAGGCGATCTCCGGAAGTGGAGGGGCCTCAAAGGAGGGACCGCGACGGATCCTGGGCTTTGTAGTCCGACCCTATAGCTGCAGCCAAAGACCAAGGCGTCAGGACCCGGAGAACTACAATCCCCAGCAGCCCGCGAAGAGAGGAGAGAGGGGGGAGCTTGTGTCACGTGGGCTCTCCGCCTGGGCGGGCTATTTCCTAGTGCGGCGGCGGCGGCGGCGGCTCGGACGATCGGGGCCTTTTGTTTGGAGCGGCTGCGCGGGGGGGGCCCCGGAGCGGCGAGGCCGGCGGCCTTCCCCAGCTCGCTCAGTCCCGGCACACCTTCACGGGCGTGGGGAGGCCGCCCCTGGGCCGGGCCTCGCCTCAGGCGCCGCCGCCCCGCCCTAGGCCCGCCCCGCCCGGCCTGAGGGGAGGAACCGACTGGGCCTTCCCGCGCGGCCCAGGCAGCTCCAGAGTCGCCGCCACTACCTTCGTGCTCCGGGCCCGAACCTGCCCCTGGTTCCTTCCGCAGACGCCATGAAGATCAAGGATGCCAAGAAACCCTGTAAGATGAGGGCTTGGGCCCGCGGGGTTGGGAGAGCACTTTGGGCCCCGTGTGGAAGCGCCTTAACGGAGCGGCCTCGTTCCCGGCCTGTCGCTCGTCGCTGGCGCCCTGCACGGGATGGGGGCGCAAGGACCATTTCAGCCTCGGGATGGAGCCTTCTTCTCCATCCTCCTGTGCGCGCGTGACGAACGCCTGCCGCCCCCTGGCCCTTTCC
Organism: Mellivora capensis; assembly: GCA_004024625.1. Classification (NCBI taxonomy): domain Eukaryota; kingdom Metazoa; phylum Chordata; class Mammalia; order Carnivora; family Mustelidae; genus Mellivora; species Mellivora capensis. The sequence continues at coordinate 71,993 of PISX010004811.1, read as the reverse complement.
TCCCACTTCCTCCTCGAGATCTGGGACGCGCTTGGGGGAATTTTTGATTCGGTGTTTGCCAGGCAAGGCTAGAGCTAGCTACCAGTCCACTCCCCCAGCTTCCTCCGAAGTCGGGTTGAAAATGGGTGTCATTTGCGTGAGGGCACTTGCCACCTTTTTCTTTTTTTCCTTTTCTTTTAATTTCACTAGTTGCTGTGCTTCCCGCTTGTGTCCTTGAAATACCGGTGTGTTCTTGGGAGTTGTCACTGCTGTTAAAATTAGAATCTTTTTAAAACACGCCTGTAACCTACCAGTGGGTAATTGCCTTGGCTTGTTTTTGTTTAGAATAACAACTCTTCTTAAAAGAAGAAACAAACAGAAAAGATAAAAATCACGGGTATTCCCGCCACTCAGAGCTAACCACTATTAATACTTTGTTGAATGCTCTTATTAGAGGTTTTTCTACGACTATTTTTGTACGTACTTTTTAATAAAACATTCTTCACGTGTTTTAAAAGAGATCAACTTTCCTTTCAATTATTAGCCTTTTAAAAACCTTTTACTCCTGTAAATAAATTATTTAATTACTCATTGTGATTTTCATACTTTGTAAGTATATTCTCCCAGAGGAACCAGGAATGTGGGGAAGCATGCTTATCTTAGAATTGTATTGGTATTTAACAGTTTTTAGTGTCTCATGTGATCTTAGAGTTCTAAGAAATCTATAAAAGGGAGCATTGACACCTTCCCTTCTGCCCTTGAGGGTTCTTGTGACCTCACCAGAAAGGCAACATACCAAAGCACTTTGAAAACGACAGATTGTTATTTAAATGTGAGATAATTTGGTCTTAATTTTTTACATATGAGGGAGTTGAATTTATTTAGCCTCAGAGTAACTTTTCCAAGGCTGTACCCAGCAACTCTGTGCTAATGAGGTTCCCTCATAGTCCAGTGTTTTTTCTGCACCCAAAGGGGTATAGGTTAGTCCAAATACTTAGAGAAGAAAACCTTTCTGATAATGGGGCTTTTATCTGCCTGCTGAAAAAAATTTGTTTAATGATGATTTCTTGTGATAATTAGAGTTCTTGTTCAAGGAGCCTATAAAATAGTGATGTGAAGGCGTAAATAAATGACAGTACTGTAGAACCACTTCTAATTGTTTTATATTTGCTGAATTAAACTAATCTTGAACAGATGCGGTCATGTAAAACACTTGGACATCTTCCCTTAACACATACATTTTCCCTGCTTGTCTTAGAACTTCCATTTAGTAAATTAAATTTAACTATGACAAGCTCATATGCAGACTCTTACAGTATTTTCTTTTTTTCCATGATAGTAATATGTTTTGTTAGATTTGATCACACTTGTAATCAGGTATGAATGCCACCTCTGTCAGAGGTGTTTCCGCAAAGATACAAAGGTTTATTAAATAAACTTTAGGTTGAGAAAAGAACGCCTTTAAAAAAAAATTTTTTTTAAAGAATTTATGTATTTGAGACAGTGCACAAGTGGGGGAAGAGGGAGAAGCAGATTTCCCTGCTGCAGAGCAGGGAGCCTGATGCAGGGCTCCATCCCAGGACCTTGAGATCATGACCTGAGCTGAAGGTAGATGCTTGATCAACTGAGCTGCTCAGGGGCCCCAAGAACACCTTTTTTTTTTTTTTTTTTTTTTAAAGTTACTTGCTATTACATTATGAGGCCATTAATGATAAAAGAGTCATGTTGAAACACTAGTCAGTTAATAGGATTTAGAAGTCTAAAGTAACATTTCCTGTTTCTTTTGTGTAAAGATAGTACTGCTTCATTAGTTCTTTATAGGAAAAGTAAAGAACATCTTGTTTTTGTGAGGGAAGTATTTCCATTATAAATTATAAACATGTAACTGGAGAGTGTTATTTCTAATGTTTTTAGGAATATTAACACTCAGATTACCTAAAAATATATTTGTGTTGTTTTTGAGTAGTTGTGTAGGGTTTTTCTTTTTTTCGTGATTATAAATTTAGTGAGCACTTCATATGTGTAAGGCTTTATCTTACATGCATTGCTGTATTAAACAAGTAGCTTTGGCTTCACACTTTCTTACATTCCCCTGAGTGTTAGAACATTGCTTTTAGATACATCACTAATATATTAGGAGGTTATAAATCAAATGCATGTATTTAACCAGAAAATAAGAAAAGGAAGTAGTTTCATCTGCTGGACTGTATAAGTAAAAGGTTAGCATTGGAAGTATGTGTTAATTCAACTCCAAGGGAAGGATGAAGTCAAACATTAACCTAGTGAAAAATTTTTCCTTGTGAAAATATGGAAACCTGAAAATGGCAGTGTTTGTTTGCTTTACCTTTACTTAAATATTTCATACTGCTTAAATATTAGATATTAAAAAGCCAAACAATCATGGGTTCCTTTGTACCTCAGCTGATGGGATGTCTTAAGGTATGTTCAGCCTTTGTTTTGCTTACCTTTGTGGCATGGAGCCTAATTAACACGATCATACTAAAAGACACATTTTTTTTTTAATTTGATAAGATGAAGGTTTTTGAGTCTCTGCTTTGCTAACCCAGGCTATTACCTAAAGCTTTTGTCAAGAGGAGAGAGAATTATATGGCATATGTGTGTCCTTTGCTTCTATATAATTTGATTGGCCTGTTTGTAAATTGAATCATTACTTAAGAATCTTCACTTCCATGAGCACCTAGGTGGCTCATTTGGTTAAACATCTGACTCTTGATCTCGGGGTTGTGAGTTCAAGCCCCTTGTTGGGCTCCATGCTGGGTGTGGAGCCTACTTTTTAAAAAAAAAGAATTATCCCTTCCAGTTGATAATGAAGTACAATTGAATGTGATCGTTTCTAGTAATCCCTTGGATGTACCTAATTTACCAAAGGAAAAAGAAATATTTACCTAACACTTTTCTAAGGAATTATGATACTGAAGGTGTGAAGATGGTTATTTTTTTAGTCTGTTTCAAAACACCAGCATTTTTAGTTGGAATGATTATCGGGAAGAGCAAAATTAATGGCTTTTTTAAATCTAAGAACTGAAGCATACCTGGAATTTACCTGTGCACATGCCCATTTTAGAATTTTGTTTCTTAAAATAATCCGCTAATGTTTTAAACATTTTCATCATTTGGCCCCTCTTTCTGCTAAAGAATTAAATCTGGCATAGGATCCCTTTGGGCTGAAATCTGCATGGAGCCAGTAGCAATTAAACAGTTCTTTAATGTTTCTCCCCCACCCCTTCACATCTAGCAAGACACCAAACTCTTATAACATATTTTGTTAGAAATCAACAGTTTGCTCCGTGGTAAGGTATCTTCTGATAGGTATCAAGGGGATTGGACTTGGCAGGTTTTTTCACACACAATCTACCTGGTAAGAAAGATAAAATTCTTGGCAGCACTTTATGCTTATGGTAGTTCTGGATGTTTTGTTACTGATGGGGAACTGACAGCCCTGTTAGGCTCAGCTGAGAAACAGAATAGGAGTTGTTATTTTTTTGAAGGCCAAATAGATTCTAGAAAAGTCTGGGGAAGGCAGTTCATATTTCCCATCATCAAAAGTACTCATTTGTATTTATGAAGTGTGTATTTTACTTTTTATATCTGTGTTTTGGTTCATTATTTTCACCTTGGCAGTAGAGAGTTTTATCATCAAAGAATAAAAAATGTTGACGTTATATGCAGTAAGTAGCCTGCTTATGTGCTGGTGACCGATCTTTAACCTGTCTCGGCTAGAAGCAACAAAACGATCAGTATAGATGCTTGCCTCATTTTTTAGGAAACTTGGTATTTTTCATACCTCATGATCTATTAGTGGACCTGTGGTTGTACTTAATAACTTTATAGTTCCCTCATATTTAGAATTGTAAATAAAGTTTGAGCTCCATGTCCCTTTCCCCCTCCTGTTTCGGTGACAAAATATTTTTAATGTACTAGAAAATGTAAAGATCAGTAATCAGACCACTTACTAAATGATAGAAGTGGATCATAATTAAGAGTTTGTGTTTTCTGTGAGACACACCTCACTGGTTCAATCAGTAGAGCATGGGACTCTTGAACTCAGGTTGTGAGTTCGAGCCCCATATTGGGTGTAGAGAGTGCCTAAAAATAAAATTAAAAAATTAATTTTTCCTTTTATTAAAGTTCCAAAGAGGCTTTAGTATGTACAGAGGGGGGAGGGAGTTCAGTCTTTTTTGGCTGCTTCTTACCCCATGGCTGCCAGGACATTGCTCATTTCCTCTCTTCCTCTTGGCACGGATGTATGTCACCACCCTTTTCTTGATGAACTTGGGGGCGCACTTGTCCTTGGAGACCTTGCGCATGATGCTCATGTGGGGAAACATGGCACACCTGGGATCATCTGGGATCATCTGAGACCACACAAACTTGGTGTGCTTGGTGAGGCGCCCATGGCGGTGGCTATGCCTTAGTTTGCTCATGTTCTAATGTACCTGGTGGCCCTTGTTGAGGCCCATGGCTATAGGGTAGGCTAGAACCATGGTTTCTGCTCCTCCATGGCTCCCACGGCAGAGGGTCCCCATACTTTTTTTTTTTTTTTTTTGGTGATTTAATCCATTAATCTTTATTTTTTTTTCATTTTCTTTTATTTTTTATTTTTTATTTTTTTATTCTGGGGATAAACATTTTTATCCCCAGGGGTACATGTCTGTGAATCGCCAGGTTTACACACTTCACAGCACTAACCATAGCACATACCCTCCCCAATGTCCATTACCCCACCCCCCTTTCCCGACCCCCTCCCCCCAGCAACCCTCAGTTTGTTTTGTGAGATTAAGAGTCACTTATGGTGGGATGCCTGGGTGGCTCAGTTGGTTAAGCAGCTGCCTTCGGCTCAGGTCATGATCCCAGCGTCCTGGGATCGAGTCCCACATCTGGCTCCTTGCTCGGCAGGGAGCCTGCTTCTCCCTCTGCCTCTGCCTGTGCTTGCTCGTTCTCTCTCCCTCTCTCTCTGACAAATAAATAAATTAAAAAAAAAAAAAAGTCACTTATGGTTTGTCTCCCTCCCAATCCCATCTTGTTTCTTTTCTTCTTTTCTACCCCCCTAGTCCCCCATGTTGCATCTCCACTTCCTCATATCAGGGATATCATATGATAGTTGTCTTTCTCTGATTGACTTATTTCACTAAGCATGATACCCTCTGGTTCCATCCACATCGTTGCAAATGGCAAGATTTCATTTCTTTTGATGGCTGCATAGTATTCCGTTGTGTATATATACCACATCTTTATCCATTCATCTGTTGATGGACATCTAGGTTCTTTCCATAGTTTGGCTATTGTAGACATTGCTGCTACAAACATTCGGGTGCACGTGCCCCTTCGGATCACTCCCCATACTTTTTTAATGTGATTTTTTTTTCACCCCCTCTGGCATAAGGAAATGAATTCCAGGACTCTGCTGAGTTAAACTCACTGTGCCAAAGGTGGCTATTAACCAACTTTTTTTTCTTTGGAGTCACTGGCAAGGCTGACTTCTTTCAATCCCTACCTTCCTGATTTTAAGAAGAAAATTGTCATAATTGAGATTTACTAAGAAATAGAAAGCACATGTCATGTTCTAGTTTGCACATGATTACTGAGAAATTCGACTACAATATAGCATCTCTAGTTACCCTTAAGAACAGACGGCACTAAAAGAACAAATGTGTCTCATAGGCTAGATGTGAGATGAGTTTGGGCTTTTTGTATTCTTAATTTTAAAAAGTGACCTGTGTAGCCAATAACCGTTAAAGAAATCATACAGTTTTTCCAATTTAATTTGCAGTTTTTTCATAGAACCTTCTGTTCCTGTAGTCCAGTGTACAAAAGTGGGTCACACAAAGATTTAAAATTGAATGGTAATACTGTTTCATGAGTTCGTGGTTGTTGGTGATGGCTATTCTTGGTTTTTTTTTTTTTTTTTTAAGATTTTTTTTTTTTTAAATTTTAGAGAGAGAGGAAGAATCTTCGCTCAGACTCCCCATTAAGCGCAGAGCCCAGTGCAGGGCTCAGTCACGACCTTGAGATCATGATCTGAGCTGAAACCAAGAGTCAGTTAACTGACTGAGCCACCCAGGCTGGTGGTTGTTATTCTTTATGTGTTACGTGTCATACATATCTTAGAGTATTCTTCAGTAATTAATGTAATTTAAAAGAAATGAGGGATTTGATATACTGTAATAATAAAACATAGCTTTTTAAAATTTATTATTTATTATTATTTTATTTATTATTCTGCCTGCCTCTCTGCCTACTTGTGATCTCTCTCTGTCAAATAAATAAAATCTTTTAAAAAAAAGAATTAAAAGTTCTTCATGTAAACGTTAAAATTTTTTTACTTTCTGTGTGGAGTTTTCTTTTTCAGATAGGACAAGCTTGGTTATTTCATGCAAATATATCAACAGAAGCCTTTTTCCTTTTTTTTTTTTTTTAAGATATTATGTATTTGTTAGAGCGCATGCACAAGCACAGGGAGCGGCAGGCAAAGCAGGCAAAGGAGAAGCAGGCTTCCTGCTGAGCAAGAAGCCTGATGCAGGACAGGACGTGATCCCAGGAGTCTGGCTGGGATCATGACCTGAGAGCCAAAGGCAGATGCTTAACCAACTGAGCCACCCAGGCATCCCTCAACAAAAGCCTTTTAAAAGAAGAAGCAGTGGAAGGTTTTGTTTCTTTTTCTTTATCAATTTAACTATAATTATATCTAAGCAGTAGTTTTCTCTGAGAAAGAACTAGTTAATACTTTTGAGCACCCTAGATCTCACAAACAGGATTTCATTCAGTGAGCCTTTCTATTGACTACTCCACAGTTAGGTATTAGAATTGGCCCTTGACCTTTGGGCTCAAAAACCTTGGTGCTCCTGCATAGCTTTAGAAAAGTAGAAAATTTATTACTCTCCAGTATTTAATCTGTAAACTTCAGATAATCTTCCTAGGCTGTAAGTTCCTTTCAAAAATTAATTTATGTTTTCATGTAAGAATTAAAAGTTCTTGGGGTGCCTTGGTGGCTCAGTGGGTTAAGCCTCTGCCTTCAGCTCAGGTTATGATCTCAGGGTCCTGGGATCGAGCCCTGCATTGGGCTCTCTGCTCAGCGGGGAGCCTGCTTCCCCGTCCCCCTCTGCCTGCTTCTCTGCCTACTTGTGATCTCTCTGTCAAATAAATAAAATCTTAAAAAAAAAAAAGTTCTTCACATAAATGTTAAGTAAGGTCCTTTTGAAACTTAATTTGTGTTTTCGTGTAAGAATTAAATTCTTCACATAAACGTTAATTGGGTTTTTTTCTTGAAAGAACAGTAGTTTTCACATATTTATAAACCTGGGACCAGACAGGGACTTCTGACTGAAAATAAAAATATGAACTTTGAACCTGGTAATGTTTGCACATTGTTGTTTGCTCTGAAGTAGTATTTTTTTTGTAAATTTTGACACCTGACAAGAATATAGAAAGGAAAACCATAAACCTAAAACAGTTTTTAAAGTATTTTTAATTTTGGAAAGTAAAGGTTTTTAGCTTGATAAATCTTACCTTGTAGGAATTCTTCTATCCCAAAATGCACTTTATGTGGAACAGTGATTTGCACACCTGTCCCCATGAAATCTAGAATCAAACATCAACAAATAAGAGAAATCGGGCTCCTAGGTGGCTCAGTCAGTTAAGTGTCTGCCTTTGGCTCAGGACATAGTATCAGGGTTCTGGTATGGAGCCCCATGTCAAGCTCTGTACTCAGCAAGGTGTCTGCTTTTCTCTCTCCCTCTGCCCTTCCCCACTCTTGCCCCCCCTTTTCTCTTTCAAATAAATAAAATCTTAAAAATAATTTCAGTTATACCAGTAGCATTCCTGTGTTTTATCTAATGTCCACTGAAAAGTGTCCTAATTATGATTGGGAAAATTCTGAAGGTATCTCTGATTTATTGGATCAGTAGAGGTACTCCATATTGTTTTTTCAGGTTATCCAAGCAAACAGTTGCTGTAAATTTCCCCTCTATAACTGTTAGTATTTCTGTTTGCTACTAGGGATTTAAAAACTGAGAAAATTTAGTCAGTTTCTTTAATATTTTAGTTGCTTATAAAAATCTATAGGTGTGGGCACCTGGGTGGCTCAGTGGGTTAAAGCCTCTGCTTTCGGCTCAGGTCATGATCCCAGGGTCCTGGGATCGAGCCCCACATCGGGCTCTCTGCTCCGTGGGGAGCCTGCTTCCTCCTCTCTCTCCCTGCCTGCCTCTCTTGCCTACTTGTAATCTCTGTCTGTCAAATAAATAAATAAAATCTTAAAAAAAAAAAATCTATAGGTGACACAAGTGTTTTGCCTGTTTCAAATCTTACTGCCCCAGAGATTATAGTCTTAAGTCATTTTACTTTTTTTTTTAAGGAAGTTTCTTTTTTAATACTCTTCAGTGTAGATCTGGAAACCCAATCTGGAAATTGGGTTTCAAATACAAATACAAGTGATCTTAAAAAAAAAAAAAAAAAAAGATAATGAGAACTACTCCTTCCTCATTTAATATTATTTACTAATTTCAGTAAACATAAATTCTGAAATAGAGAAATGTATAGAATCTTTTCTTGTTGAATTGTATGAACGTGGTTTCTAATAGTCACATATTTCAAATAAAATATTAATATTTAAGAAACAGATTTTGGAGGGAACTAGTTTTCCTTGACAAATTACACATAAACTGTTAAATACATTTTGTTCTGAAGTATTCTGTAATGTGTATATCTTTTTTTTTTTTAATTTTTTTTTTTTAAGATTTTATTTATTTGACAGAGATCACAAGTAGGCAGAGAGGCAGACAGAAAGAGAGAGGAGGAAGCAGCAGGCTCCCCACAGAGTAGAGAGCCTGATTCAGGGCTTGATCCCAGGAGCCTGGGATCATGACCTGAGCCGAAGGCAGAGGCTATAACCCACTGAGCCACCCACGCACCTGTAATGTGTATATCTTAAGTATTAAATTATTCTTGAGTCTCTATCATTTTGTTTAAGATCCCAGAGAATAGAAATAGACCTTAAAAAAACGAGTATTCAGAAAATTTAATTTAATGGCTTTTCCAAAGTTACGTAAGTACAGTTGGTGAAAAAGCACCAGGTTCCAAACCTAAATGATATAACTGCCTGCCCAAATATGCCTAAGTAGACTTATCTTCAAAATTAACAGCTAATTCTATTAACTAGATGTACCAAAGAAATACAATGTTTAATGAGCAAAGACTAAGATTTCTTTTTAAGGAGGTACTTTTTCCCTTGGGTTGCTTGAAGTAATTATAGACCAATTTTTATTACATTAAAATCTTATTAGAAACATTATCAAGCCGTAGGTGAGGACCTATTTATTAAAACAAAATTGGTCCAGGGACGCCTGGGTGGCTCAGTTGGTTGAACGGCTGCCTTCGGCTCAGGTCATGATCCCAGCGTCCTGGGATCGAGTCCCACATCGGGCTCCTTGCTCGGCAGGGAGCCTGCTTCTCCCTCTGCCTCTGCCTGCCACTCTGTCTGCTTGTGCTCGCTCCCTCGTGCTCTCTCTCTCTGACAAATAAATAAATAAAATCTTTTTAAAAAATAAATAAATAAAAAATAAAACAAAATTGGTCCAAATTTTTCTTGATCCCTAGGGGCATATAGTAAGTATTTAATAAATGAAAAGGAATACGTACCTGACCAGGAATGAAAAGGCCCTGGGCCTTTGTTACAGGTTTTTAGAAAACGTATAAAATAATACTTTGAAGGGAAAAAGTTGAGTTCCATATAGAAGAAGCATCTAACCCCAAAATATTGACTGCATAATTCAGGGTATATGATGTTTGTGGATAATTAACGAGCTCCTAATTTGCATTTCTAGAGTTGATATATATGTATGTTTTTATATCCACAGCTTTCCCATGGTTTGGCATGGACATTGGGGGGACTCTAGTAAAGCTCTCATACTTTGAACCTATTGATATCACAGCAGAGGAAGAGCAAGAAGAAGTTGAGAGCTTAAAAAGTATCCGGAAATATTTGACTTCTAATGTAGCATATGGATCCACTGGTATTCGGGATGTACATCTTGAACTGAAGGATTTAACACTTTTTGGGCGAAGAGGGAACTTGCACTTTATCAGATTTCCAACCCACGACCTGCCTACTTTTATTCAAATGGGAAGAGATAAAAACTTCTCAACATTACACACGGTGCTATGTGCTACAGGAGGTGGTGCTTACAAGTTTGAAGAAGATTTTCGCACAGTAGGTATCTTACTCAGAACCCAAAACTGATACCCATTCTCTCTCTTTCTCCCTCATTTTTTTTTTTTTTTTAAGATTGACTTATTTGAGAGAGTGTGTGTGGCTGGAGGGGTAGGGGTGAGGAGCCAAGGGAGAGGGACTAGCTGACTCTGCACTGAGCATGGAGCCCATCAAGGGGCTTAGTCTCACAACCTTGAGATCATGGCCTGAGTGAAAACCAAGAGTTGGACTCTGAACCACTTAGCCACCCAGGCACCTCCTCTTTAATTTTTAAAATACAAGGCTGTTTATATCTAGCATGCTTCCTAGATTAGTTCCCTATGCTGGATATGGAGGAAGTATGTATTCATGACCAGCTTTTCACTTGGGGCCCTTAATTATTACCTTTATAGGCTGAATAGAAAATTGTCTAGATTTGGGCTTATTGTCCATAATATTTGGTAAAACCTGCTAAGTTTAGGGACTACTATAAAGCTACAGTAAAAGGGTCAATGTCAGTGAATTTGGCAGTATACAAAGCCAAATATAAGTGGTGTTTGAATTATTTTCACTATTACTGCATTGCCCTGTGTTTGCATTGCTTTTATGTATTACCCATACAGTACTTTCTCCCAGGGCCATCTCTTTCTCTGCCCCCCCCCCACCAAAAAATAAATAAATCTGCTGAAGCCAGTGTCTTTTGATTAAGTAGACATTGAATGAGAGTCCCCATTACCCCTTTTTTCTGGTTTTATCCACCAACCTTACCATGTTCCTATCTCAAAGGGGGTCATTTGGATATGGCAAGAGGACTATGTAAACACTGATTTAAGTACTACTGGGGGTTTGTCAAGCTTCTAGTCCTTTCCATTAGAATAAAGATTAGAATGTTGGCATTTGGGGCTACTAAAATTTGTTTTCTTTGAAAATATGCATGTGAACCATTTAATTTCTTAAGTTCTGTTAATAGAACATAAGTGATGATTTATATGGCTCACATAAGTGAGACCCTTAAATTATGGGATAGTTTCAGAGTCTAAATTTGTATTCAATTTATTGAGTAATTTTAACATAAGTTTCATAAATTTGAGACTAGTTTGCTTGAACATGTGATATTTAGTGTTTTCCAGAATTCTTACCAGAAGTGGCATCTTTGAAGCCAGCTTTTACCTGGCCATTGAAGTATCAATATTTTCTTTCTTTTTTTTTTTTTCCTTTTTAAGGTGTGTGTGTGTGTGTGTGTGTGTGTGTGTGTGTGTGTGTTTTAATGTATTAGAGTATGAACAGGGGAAGGGGCAGAGGGAGAGGCAGACTCCATGCTGAGCAGGAGCCCATACACAGGGCTCAGTCCCAACCTGAGCTGAAGGCCAACATTTAACTAACTGACTAAGCCACCCAAGTGCCCCAGTAGTATCAATATTTTCTAGTGATGAAGTTCTGTAATAACTGTTTATATTAATAATCATTTATTAAGCTAATACTTGAGCACTTAGTATGTGTCTGGTATTATGCTAGACACAGAACTCAGCTGGGAATAAGACACAGACTTAACTTTGAAAGAGTGCAGTATCTAGACCACACAGATCAGTGGGTTACAAGTAAAGGTACAGTGCGTTATAATTAATAGTATTGCTATGAAAAGCAGGGTCATGGGAACCTGAGTACCAGAGTAGTATTACCTAACAAGTTCTGGAGAACGAAAGCTTCCCAGAGGAAGTGATCTCTAAACTGAGATCTTTTTTACAAATAGTTTATAATAAATTCTTTATTAACCTGAAATGACTTTAATAATTTCAAACTAGTTATCCAAACTATTATATAGAGACAGGAAATGAAGGTATTTAGAAAATGGGTAGATTCTCTAGTATGATCACATGAGAGGACATATGAGATAGTTAGATGCTGGCACTTAAACATAAATTCACCATGAATTCTAAAGCCACAAATGCTGGTAGATTGATACGTTATGTTTTAGGAGAATCTTGTGCCATAAATGGTATTGCTTGTTGGTGACATAACACTTGGGAAAATTCCAAGCAATAAAAAAGTCTGTTATTTCCTCAGTTTAAATGGTGGTTGCATTCCTAGTAAATTTAGCATATATATATTAAAGCCAGATGAAGAATACTTTGTGCTTCCATAGGCTTGGATAATTACAAACAAATTTCCTTGCTGCTGCCTAAAAAAATGTCTGTCAGAAGGCTCAAAGATTAGGCAAGAATGGGATAATTTGTTGTTTTTGCACAACTGCCCTACCCATTGCAGGTATCTGGCATCCCAAGTCCTTCCCACTGTATGTTAGTTTGGTCCTGTCCTCCTTTCCATCTTTGTGAAAACTGAAATATCCCTAAAAATTTCCAGAATGTATCCAGAGGTAATACCACCATCACTGAGGACCACTGGAATAAGAGATTCTTATTCACAAAACAAAACAAGTGAAAATGTATGGGTCATAGATTTGAAGTTTTATAAAGTACATGAAAATTACACAGTGCATTTGAGTCAGATATTTTGAATACTGTCCCTTGTTCACTTTATAAAACTTCTATGGTGTTTTTTATAGATTGGAAACCTCCACCTGCACAAACTGGATGAACTTGACTGCCTTGTAAAGGGCTTGCTGTATATAGATTCTGTCAGTTTCAATGGACAAGCAGAGTGCTATTATTTTGCTAATGCCTCAGAACCTGAGCGATGCCAAAAGATGCCTTTTAACCTGGATGATCCCTATCCACTGCTGATAGTGAACATTGGTTCAGGAGTCAGTATTTTAGCAGTCCATTCCAAAGACAACTATAAACGAGTAACCGGGACAAGGTAGTGACCTTTCTGTTCTTATTGCAGCATTCATGTTGTTTTCTACACAGAAGTTGTGAAATCATCTTAATGCTAGCCTCTAAGGTACATTTGTGCAGTAGCAGAAAATGTAGATATGTAAGTATAAGTTAGAATTTTACAAATAATGTTTTATAAGGTATGTATGTAAAGACTCAAACTAAAATAATTAAATATTTATATTTGCTTAACATCAGTTGGCATCAAAATTTCCATAATTGTAAGAGGGAATTTTTATCTGGAATGATTCCAGTGACTTTCTGTTTTCCAAAGCATTCATTCCTCTCCTTGTTTTTCACTGTTACATAGATCTGTTTAAGCCTCAAGTTTGCCACTGGTCAGCTTGCATGCTGGTTGGATTAGATTCACATTTAAGTGGGCAACATTGTAATAATTCTTTTTTTCTTTAAGATTTATTTTATTTATTTGAGAGAGTAGTGGGTGGGAGCAGAGGCAGAGAGAGAATCTCAAGCTGACTTCCATCTGAGCAGGGAGCCCCATGCAGGGCTCAGTCTCATTACCCTGAGATCATTACCTGAGCTGAAATCAACAATCAGATGCTCAACCAAGTGAAATAATTCTTACAAGATGAATTTAACATGAGCTCGTTATGGGATAACATGGATCTTCTAAATATCCCATAAGATTTTCTATAATGCCTGAAATATTGTGAAATGAAGTTTTATAATTGTCTTTATGATTCTGATACATGTACTTGATCAGCTTTTAAGGATAGCAATGGGTTCCTGGGTGGCTCAGTCTTTAAGCCTCTGACTTTGCCTCAGGTCATGATCCCAGGGTCCTGGGATTGAGCCCTGCATTGGGCTCCGTGCTCAGCGGGAAGCTTGCTTCTCATCTCCCACTCGCCTTGCTTGTTTCCCTCTCTCGCTATGTTTCTCTCTGTCAAATAAAATAAAATCTTAAAAAAAGGGGGGGATAGAAACTCCTCTAATTATTTGAGGAAGAAAGATTTGGGGGTTTATGAAAAAAACTTAATTTCTGTTTTAAAGTAGTACTCTTATTAAAGTGATACTTAAATTTTTTTGTTTTAAGTAAACTCTACTCCCATGTGGGGCTCAAGACTCAAGACCCTGAGATCAAGAGTCATGTGCTCTATCTACCAACTCAGCTGGCCAGGCACCCAAAGTGATACTTCAATTTAATTAGTATTTTATCTCTGGTGACTAAAAATCTACCTCTACTGTAACTCTGTGCCAAAGAATTACAGGGAAATATTACCTATTTCAATCAATTCCAAAAGAAATTCAGTCCGTTAACTAAATTCCAGCAGTGATCAGGGATAGATGGAGTCTGTTAGAAATTTAGGAGAGACTGGGGAGCAGAGTTTTTTATCTTAGGGATTAGAGGGGCATGATTTCATTTTAATCAGCATATCCAAAAGAATAATAGAACCAAGTAAATTTTTGTCGTCAACATATTGACCAGCCTAACATAAATTTTCTCACCATATTCATTTCTGGGTTATTTCAAATGCTAATGTGTCGCATTGAATTGATTTCAGCCTTGTCAGACCAAGTAAATAGGCCTTTCACTAAATCCTTTCCTGGAAACCATTTATTCTTTGGAGTTAAAAGTTTTCTCCTTTTAATTCATATGGTACTAATTTTTAACACTTACTGCTTTTTTCCCCCACATGTAAAAGCATTTATTTTTAGCAGTTACAAAGTTTAAGGAATTGGGTAAAGATATTAGAAGTTAATCTCTTTCTGCCTTTTTGTTGCTATCACCAACTGATTCCCCCCCTGCCCTTGCTTTATTCTTTTATCTGACAAGTTTGGTTTGGCATTTTTCTTACCTTAGTTATGTTGATATTTCAGCACTTGACATTAGCAGTGTGTTCGTTATTTGTGTTTATTAATTACATGGATATTCCACCTTTTTACTCTAGAGGAAGAATACAGTGTGTAAATGTAACTTACTTAGTGTTCTTTTTTTTTTTAAGCCTTGGAGGGGGTACGTTTCTGGGTTTATGCTGTTTATTGACTGGCTGTGAAAGTTTTGAAGAGGCTCTTGAAATGGCATCCAAAGGTGACAGCACCCAAGCTGACAAGCTGGTCCGTGACATTTACGGAGGAGATTATGAAAGATTCGGTCTGCCAGGTTGGGCTGTAGCATCTAGGTAAGTTTAGTATTTATATTATAATTAAATTTAGTTTTTAGTTTTTTATATATATATAGATAGAGATATAGATATAGATATAGTTATATTTAGTTTTTAGAAGGCAACATATCAGGAAGTTGTTGGGGGCTTACTCTTACCCACGTTAGGTTCCAAGTTTTGAACGTTCATGTAGTTTAAAAATAAGATCCACATTAAGGGGGCACCTGGGTGGCTCAGCTGGTTCAGCTTCTACCTTCAGCTCAGATCATGATCTCAGGGTCTTGGGATTGAGTTCTGCATTGGGCTCTCTGCTCCCCAGCAAGTCTGCTTCTCCCTCTCCCTCTGTGATCTCTCTCGCTTTTGCTCTCTCTCAATAAATAAGTAAAATCTTCAAAAAAAAAAGAAAAAAAATACATACATTAAGAAGTCAGTAGGCAATATATCCTAGTCTCTCTGCCGGCTTCCCCCTCTCCCTCCCTCCTTTTCTGTCTCTCTCTCTCTCCCTCCCCCTTCTCTTGCTTTACCTCTCACCCTCCTACCCTCCCTCCCTTACTAACAGCCTCTTGGTATTTTATTGTGCGAATTTATCCGAGTTTGAGGGTGCTTTCCAGTATTCTATGTATAGTTCAGTGGGTCAGTCAGTAGCCTTATTATATACCTTATTTTGTACTTGTGTAAATTTTATCTGTAGGATAAATTCAAAAATATGTGAAATGTTGCTTATAATCACCAGAATTTTGTTTTTCATTTCTCTGCAGTTTTGGGAATATGATTTATAAGGAGAAGAGAGAATCTGTTAGTAAAGAAGATCTAGCAAGAGCTACTTTAGTTACTATCACGAATAACATTGGTTCTGTGGCACGAATGTGTGCTGTTAATGAGGTAAAAAAAATTAACTATTTGAAAAATGTGGATTGGAGCTTCATGTACATGCAGCAGGACTTCTTTGTGTTCCTTAAGGAATCCTATAGAGTTGAGATCTCCGTTAAATCCCAAAGCTCATTAGCTGTATATGCCATGTGCACCTAATTGTTATGTTACTTTTAAAGAAAGTAGCAGATAATTCAAATTGGAAATAGAACAAAGAAATATTTACATTTTCAAATTTATCTAGAAACTTTTTCAGAAATATACAACCTAAATTTCTTGAAGATAGAAAAGAAAAATCTTTCCAAACAGGATGATTCTGAAATAACTAATTATTGAAAAGGGTGTTTTTTGCTGTTGATGTGCTTAGAAATTTTCTTATTGCCTTTGGCTTCTTTACAGTGCTGCCTTGTTGCATATGGATCAAGCAGCATTGTACAGGGCTATGAAGGCATTGAGACTTGTTCTTCACCTGAACTTTGATGTATACTTAACGAAAAACGTGTACTCCTATATTTACTTTCATTGTTGGGTTATTTTTATTTGAAGGAGATTATATATACAACTCTACCTTCATGTAATAGATGTATTTACCTATTTAATTTTTATAAATATCAAATACTTAAAATGAATTGGGAATTTTACTTTTTGAGGGAATCCTTCATTTGTTCATTCATTTATTCATGAAGTATTTTATAAGGTAGCATATGCCAGGCATTGTTCTAGGCACTTGGGATACATTGGTGGGGAAAAAAAAAAGGTCTGTGACTTTATGCAACTTCACCCATTCTAGTGATATAATAAATTTTTAGTGTGTATTTGGTGATAAATGCTATCTTTTAAAAAAGAAAATCATTAAATAAGATAAAATTGAGAGTAGACCAGCAGAAAAGAAACTGCTGAGTAACAGGATTGTCGAAGGAAGGCTTTATTGAAAATGTAACCCTTGGATAAATATTGAAAGGAGGTAAGATAATCAGCATGCAGATATTTGGGGAAAGAGAAGCTCCAGCAGAGAACATCTGTGAAAAGACCCAAATTAATTCTTTGAATTATTCTGTTTAAATCCAGGATTCTAAGTTTCTCAATAACAGTGTGGTAAGTTAGCTTAGGGAGCCATTAGCAGATGTTTTAACCCAAGTTTAGGGAATATTTCACTTTGGGGGGCTGACAATAATCTGGAACCTTTTTTCTTTGCCCTATAGATCTAGATTTTCACCAGCCACTTGACAATAATTAAGGGTCATAGTTTACACTAACCAAACTCAGTATGCAAAAATGTATGCTCAAAAGTTCAGTATATTATTGTGAGTAGAAAGATTGAAACACCAGTTCCTCCAAATAAGATTTCCTTCAAGTTATTTATGGAACCAAATTAGTGAGTGGAATCTTAGAGATTTTCTATATTATAAATTCTACTTGATAATTTTTATTTCAACTCATTTTCTTCTTTTCTTTTTAGAAAATAAATCGAGTTGTCTTTGTTGGGAACTTTTTACGTGTCAATACTCTCTCAATGAAACTTTTGGCATATGCACTGGATTATTGGTCAAAAGGTCAACTGAAAGCATTGTTTCTAGAGCATGAGGTATGATAGGAAAATAATGCTTTGAATTTTAACAGCATGCTTTTATATACAGGTTTCATATGTTGCTTCTTACTGTGTACAAAACTCTGTATACTGTGTATAAAACTATTATTTACCTAAATACTATATTGAGTCTCTCATTTCAGTTTGAGTTAGGGGGATAGGGTTTACTGTGACCTGGTAGGCATCCCATTAATATGTAGTTTCCCACTTCCTCTGACCAAGAGAGTGATACTAGATCTTTTGAGCTCCTTAGATATTGGGGCTGCTTGTGTACTTAGTTAAATTGTATTCTTTTCTCTTTTTCTCTCCTGAGATAACAAATGTGAACACCACAAAAATAAATAGTTTAGCAATGAAAATTCTCCTTAATCCCCCCACCACAACCTCACCCCCTACATTCAGAGGGACCACTGTTAAAATTTTGGAGATCATTCTTTAGGACTTTTTTCCTGTTCATTCATTATGTCCAGTTATTCTGGTCTGAAATTGTCAGTTCATATAAGGTTTGGATTAAGTCAATTTACCTTGAATTGTTTTGTTTCTGGTCAAATGGACATATTAATAATTCTGATAACACAGAGTCAGAGTATTCTCTTGTATTTGTTTCATTGTCACTGCTCTCTCTATGGTGTACTGCTGTGCAGGCTCCACATGCTGTGCTGGATGCCAGGAGAGTGGCAGGTGGAACAAAAAGAATTGTATTGAAGTAAGAGGAGAGGGGCTCAGAATTGTAGTAATGGCTCTCTGTAGAAGCTTTTCAGTGTCTGTAAGCCACATTTTAAAATTATGTATTTCATGTTTTTCAAATACTAGCTTACAACACAGAAATAGGTTTCTGAATAAGAGTTCTTAAATAGATCATATATAAATATCTGTTCCTAATAGTTGTTAATATCATATGCTAATGTAAAAGCTGAACTGCATTAATAATTGTTTTAAAATTATGCAGGGATACTTTGGAGCAGTTGGTGCACTTCTTGGACTGCCAAATTTCAGCTAAAAGGCATCAGGTTATTCTCTACTAATAAATGTCATCCATGAGGAACTGAAAACCAGAGGCATTAATTACTGCATTATTTGTCACTGGGAACCAAAGGATAACAGTAGCACTATTCCTGTTGATTTTTAAATGTCAAGATGGTAAGCTGCCAAAAGTTGCCATATTAAAAGAAGGAGCTTGGTAACGTGAAGTATTTCTCATTGAAATGCTTTCCCGTCTGTATATATCCAGTGTTAAATCCTTAAAATGCAATACAGCCTCTGATTATTGAGCCTTCCTCCCAGAAGATTTTCTATTTATTTTATGTAGCCAACTATTTCAGTACTGTATGCTCAAACACAAATCTTAAAGTCTCCGAAATGTTTAGCTCCTGAAGGTAATTGGATCTGAGTATTTGTTACAAGTGTGTTCTTATGTGTCTTGGTTACTAGTAAATGGGCAGTAACATACCCTGTATCAAACTTACTGAAATGGCTATCAAAGATGATCATTTTGATGTGATTTTAGAAATGGTAAGGCAGTATGAATTACTCATTATTGCAGTTTTCTCAACATTTCTCCCACCAAAAAAGCATGTTTATGTGATCTTTTCCCGAAGTATAAGCTCTTTCAAATGCCATAATTTAATTGAAATACTATTGTTAAATATTAGCCTGAATTTTAAGATGAGTCCTAGGAAATCACATAATTGGTGATAATTGCACTTTCTGTAATTTATGTTAATCATTATATTTTAAAAATGTTTTGTAATGTTTAATTAGAGACTTAATTACTTATTTGAAAATTCATTTAATGAGGTCCCAGGACTATACTAATAGAATATGGTTTGTGTGCATTGATAGAGACCTGTGCTCTTTCTGTACCACATTATCTTGGGCCTGAACTTAGTCATTTCTGTTTAATTGGGTCTGAAACTTCAAAGTTAGAGACATTATGCACAGCAACAAAAATCAGATTTATTCTAAAGAGATCTTGTGGAAATCTAAAAGATGAGTTGTTTCAAAACTGTAGGGGTCTGAGGGCAGTATTGCAGAATTAGGAAAGGATCAGTGTTTTATACATTCTAGTAATAAAGGCATTATAGTTCCAGAATTTGTAAATCCTTTTGCCTTGGAATTTGTGCTCTATTTTGAAGTCATTTTTTATAATGTTACTAATTTTTTCAGATATTTACTTTGGCAGTGACATTTTTGGAGGTCTAGTTCAGCAACATTTTTCAAACCTGTTACTTAATTGATTTAAGAAGTAGACTTGGGAAAAATATTCACCTCCTTAAATTACTAGTAAGTGTGGATATGCTTTGAAGAGCTTAAAAATTGTTTACAGGAAGAAAAAAGTATTAATATGTTTTTATGGAACATAATTTTGCTCCATAAAGAACAGTTTGCAGTAGAGGTGCTTGATAAAGACATTTCTCCTTATAGTTTTCAAGTTTCATGCTCAGATGTTTAAAATTCAGTTTTATTTATCTAAAAGTATGAACGTATGAATAATAGGAGTGAATATTCAGAGGGGAAAGCGTGTAAGGTAATTTTTTAGAATTTAGAATATTTGGAACTTGGAATTCATGTCGGGTGAGTAAGTCACTTTGAAAACCTACAATGACTAAATGTTTCTTACTTTAATGTTTCCATTGTTATGGCTAGATATCTCTGTGACTACAAAAAGCCATGTGTTGTTTATTTTAAAATTTTGTGATTTGGACATTTGAACAAAACGTTTTTGTTTTTAAATGATAATTTCATGTTCATGGCAAACTGTATTAGCAGCCATAGCATGGGGCTGTCTTTAAGAAAGAAACAGAATGGTCGGAGTCCATGTAAGTTAATTTGATCAGTGCTTTGGTTAATTTGAGACATGATTCATATTTATGTTTTTTGAAACTGAAGGTACCTGTTAAAATGCATATACAGTGAACAACCATTTCACCACTGTCGTTCTTGGCTGTTCTCATGTATAATCAAGAATTACTGGAATAATAAGTGTGAACACAGAGTTGTGATTAAGACTGCCAAGATTTTAGTTTTTTATTACAATCTCACAAAATTCTTTATAAGCATACAGTGGTTAAATAGATTTAGTTCTTAGCCCAATCAGCGTTATGCCTCAAAGTTCTATAATAGAAATAGACTGTACAGTTTAAGAACATGAAGTGTAAGCCATATGTAATTTCACATTTTCTAATAGGCATATTTAAAAAGTAAAAAGAAGGAGGTGAAAATCATTTCGATTATATATTTCTCTTTAACCCAGTATATCTGGTATGTCACCATTTCAACATATAATTGCTATAAAAAGTTATTTAGGAGATACTGTATTTTTTTTTTCAACTTTGTTTAAAACCAGTGTATATTTAAACAGGATACACCTTGGTTTAGGCTAACCACATTCCAAATTCTAAAGAGCCACGTTTGGATAGTGGCTACTTTACTAGACATTGCAGTCCAGAACTAGCTCTTAAAAATGAACACTATTGTATATCGATTAAAACTTTATGAATATTAAAAATAAAACTTTATGAATAAGGGCTTTTTAAAGAATTTTTGAGAGGTGATATGGGAAGTGTTATTTTTTATAGGAAAATATGGGAATTTTTTTTTTTATATTTACAAAAGGAGATTAAGAAGTAGCTCTTTTGGGCTAGTTTATTTTACACAGACTAGCTGTATTTCTGACCAATCCAAAAATGTCGTACTTTGAATCCTGCCATTTCATCATACCGTATATCATTTTTCCAGTGATACTGATAAAGTTGCCCAGGACCCATCCTGACTGGCTTCAGCAATCTCTAATATGTTGGTTTTCTTCACTGAAGCAAATACGATGATTCCAGTGACTTAAATCCCCCCAACCTTATCTAATTGAACTTTGAGAAGACAATTTTAAAGGACTAAAGAGAGACCCTTTTAATTCTTGAATTCTGTACACACAGAGAATCTTCTTTATAACTTTTGGATTTAATTTCCATTCTTTAGAAGTGGTAAAATACTTTCAGATACAAAGAGCACTATCAGGTTGTCTTGGGTTTGATGAAGAACACAAGGTCTAGAACTTTGCACCACTAACACCCCCCTCCCAAAAAAAAGTCTGCCTTTTAACTAGAGATGAGTTGGTGTTTAATTCTATACCCAGTTTCCCCAAAGACGTAATATTAGACTGGCTTGCCTGTCAACAGGGGTATTCCTTTTCCAGCTACTCCGAACAGGTGGGCTCTTCATTTGGGTTAAGTCAGTGCCATTGCCAGTAATATACATGGCCATTGACAGTCTTTCAAGAGGTTCAGAGTCTGCCAAATATTAGACTCTGTAAAGATTCTTGAGTTTACCTTTGCATGCAAATGTGATTACTGTATTTTAGGTACCAGTTCCTGAAAGTCCCATTTCTGTAAGAAAAATGATGCAGCTACAGGGAAAGGTTTTCCTCTATATCCAATGGAACTTTTGCCTTGTAAGGGCAGTCTGTCACATCTTGCCTTTCTAAGGTTGCATTCTTTGTGGAAAGCTTAGCAAGGCAATAGTTTCCAGATAATCCTTTATAACCACTCTGCTTGCTATATGCAAAAAATGTTCATATTTTGTAGTGTATCTTTTTTTTTCTGTTGAGCACTTTATGCTTTTTAGTCTATTGCATTTGAGAAAATATAGTTTAGAAATCCTTATTTAAAGCCATGTAAAAACTCTTTAAAGGATAATCAGAAATAAATGAGTGTGCTTTATTTAGCATTTAACTCACTGTTTTGTGGTATGTATAAGCAAAATACTAGAAATATATTCCCTTTTTGTAATACTCTTTGACCTTATTTAAGATGATTTACCAGGAAATGTCATTGATGTCCTATTTTCCTAATAAGTTTATTAAATGTGGGTTTTATTCTAATACTGAAAGAATTCATCCAGCTTTGTTTCTGTCATCAGATAACCTCAGAAAATAATGTGCTTTATCTGTATTACTGCCTCTTTTCAATATTTAAGTTAGTAGTAGTCTTAGAATTTCTGAGCCTAATAATCAAAGACCAAAAGACGTAATTTTTTTTCTTCCTTTAAGGTATTTTTAATAGCCTAATAAAAATGATGGTGGTATAAAAAGTAAATCACCCCAGCTTTTTGACCATATCTAAAATTCTGAGTAGTTTCCACTTCCAAAAAGACTTCTCAGAGAAGTCTCTATTGCTTGTGTATTCAGTGGATGTGGGATCATAACTTGGTATTATATTAGAAATAGTGCCAGCCACTGGTCTAAATTCTTTGAATGTTATTTTCTTTCATTGTAAAATGAGGGAATTGATTTATTACAATGGGAAACAACTCCGTTATCAGGATCCTGAAAACAGTTTTCTCCATTCATGGCTGCATTTGGAAAGACTAAAATGTTCAGATATGTTATGTCCTGTTTTGGCATTAATTTGATTTGTATATGTTGATAGAGGCACTAGATTCTGGATTCTCACCAAGCCAGTAGAATGGTATTAGTTATTCTCATAATGCTATGTTCTTGCCTTTGATGGCCAAGTAGATAAAGTAATATGAGGGGTTTTATATATATTATTAAAGAGTGTGTATGTGTGTGTGTCCACTTTAATCTGTGGAAGTATCTGGAATTTTTATTGTGTTAACTTTAAAATTATGTGGACATTATTACAGCTTTTCCATTGTACAAAAAGAAACATCTTGGTAGGTTCATGTATGTTTGAATAGTAGATATATTTGGGATTTTTAGTGGCCCTTTTCTTTAAGCTGTTTCTTCTTGTCATTTTGAGTAGGAACAGATACGGGATAAACCCTTCCAGGAATTACTTACTGCTTTTGTCAAACACATTTTGTAAAGAAATTTATAAAACAATTTTAATTGCCTTCAAGTGAATTGAAGTATCATGTGTTCTAGTCATTTACATCAAATACGAAGACCTGAAATACTTTTATCCTTAGAATTGAGGATAAAGAGATTGTACGTGGTTCTAACATTCCTAGCTTATTAAAATAAATGTAGCAGTGAGTTGATACTGGGACTTCAAGTACTAAATAGTTGTGCTGAATGATGTGTTTGAGGGGAATTAAAAATTTTTTTTTTCCTTAAAAAAAATCTAGAAGTCTATATTCTGGCTCTTTGGGTAGAGATTATTTTTCTTTTAAATTTTCAGTCATTTGCTGCAGCTGCCACTAATTTTCTGTTTAAAAGAACTAATGAGGAATATATTTTTCAAAGGCATAAATGAAGTTAAAATTCAAGGTTTTGAATTATATAAAATATGCAACTGAATTTCAATTCTAAGATATTGCTGACTTTTTTTTTGCTATTAACATCTTTCATTCATTACATGGCTTAGTTTCAGTAGCTTTCAAAGAAAACACTTGAGCTTTTACATAATTTGTAAAGTATACATAAGTAATGCAAATAGTTTGAGATTATTTTAGCTTTACATTTTATCTCTGAATCATGGACATCATACCTGGCACAGTTAGTAGTGATTGCAGATCAGCCATTTTTAAATTTTACAATTTTTATCTGAGATGCCCTTTTTGGTTTGCAAAGCTTAGAAACAAAAGGTAACTTTATATACCTAACATCAGTATCTTAGTTTCTTTGTCCCAAATACAGTTAATGGAATTAGGATGTAAGTCCTGTTAAGACGGTTTTATTATTTTTTTATACATTCTTTACTTTCCCTTTTTATTTGAACCTACATTGAGACTTCAACTTTTTAACTGAAGTTGAATGGCATTTGTCTTAATCCTGCCCAGTTATTGACCAAATCATATCTAGATGTTTGTATGTTTTAATTTTATTTATACAGGCCATTTCAGTTTAAGTTGCCTTATTCTATTGCATTGTTCTTGTCAAGTCTAAGCTTTGTCATGTTGGAATTCTTTAACACTGAATCTGTGATGTAAAAATGTATGATGTGTTACAAATTTTATCCATAATTAACTTATAGCCTATTGTAACCTATAAAACATTTCTTGTAAATTGTCCAGTTTATTTTTTCATTTATGTACATTTTCTTATGTAAATTTTTAAAATACTCGTTGTGGCCTGTTCTATAAACATTCCTGTGCTCTTTAATGCTTATTTGCATGAAAGAAACTTGGGTTTTGCTTGTTTATATTGGATGGCCATTAAGCCAACTTTGGTACTCTCTGCCTTCTTTCCTGTAGTTCAGCTTTTTCTAGATTTGTTCATATTCTAAATAAATGTTAAAATCATTCTTTTTATTTCCTACTTTTCAAATAAATTCTCTAAGTTGTTTAATATGTGTATCTTTTTATTTCATTTTATATATTGTATTCCCACATTTTCACTCTGATTAAATTTTTAACTGAGATTACCTATAGTAGAATGTAAACTATGAGAACAAGAACATGGCACAGTCTTACCTCTGTCCCCAGTAGTTGGTGCAGAGAAGGCATTCAGTAAATAAATACTTGCTGAGTGAATTCATTGTAGAGTGTCCTTATCTAGTCTGCCTGTGTAGGACAGAATTATAGTTTTTCCCCACCTTCCGCTTCCCATCATTAGAAAGCATATTAAGTTCTTCATACATACAAACCTTCATGAAATATAGGACTTAACGTTTATTAAAATGTAGAAACCATAACTTTTTCTCAAAATGAGGCCATGTTACCCTATACCAGGAATGAATGTCAACAGAGGGGTTCTTCCAAACTCTTGGATATGCTCTACAGGAGATGCCAGAACTTTGTGGTCCTTTGGAAGTGTTAACTTCCTACATGCTTCCTCTAAACCAAAACTTCATTTACTTATTTTTAATAGACAATGACTGTTAAATTTGTTTTAAAAAAAGGAAAAAATATGATCTTAATATGTGAGGAATTAATTTGGAAAGTTCATCATTTTCAAATTGAATGATTGTTCATTCCAGGCACATATGAATGGTTGAAAACATGAAGACTACCAATATGACTCGGGAAGTACATAGCCTTTCTGTTTAAGAAAAAAAAAAATCCCTTAGAATGCCTGGATGGTACAGTCATTTAAGTGGCTAAGTGTCAGACTCTTGGTTTTAGTTCAGGATCATGAGATCAAGCCCTGCATTGGGTTTCTCAGTCAGCGCTTGAGATTCTACCTCTCCCTCCCCACCCATCTCTCTCGCTTTTTCTCTGAAATAAACCTTTAAAAGAAAAAAAGTCCAGTAAACAGCAGCTAGGATGAAAAAAAGTGTGAGATGGTGACTAAGGGGAAAGATTATGAGTTTGGTGCGGAAATGCAAATTTGAGATGTAGTTTAGAAGTACCACAAGCAACTGGAAATAAGTCGATGAAGAGCAAAAGTAGTTCAAGGCTATACACATAAGTGAGTGCTTCGTTCAAAACTCACTTAGTCTGGGAGGGAAAGAAAGAGCTCATACTGCATTCTATTCACAGAGCTTACAAATGTTGAAAGCAAGATGCCTCTTCTCTTGACATGTTCCTCCATTAAAGGTATTGTTTGTTGAGCAAACACTGTTAATGTTTCTGCATCTGTTGATCACTTAACTTTTTTTTAAGATTTCCAAATTATTCTTAAGTAACCCCAACCACCAACATGGCACATGAGCTCACAACCCCAAGACCAAGAGTCACGCATTCTACCAACTCAGCCAGCCAGATACTTCCTATTATAAAACTTTGTGTGTTTCGTATTTTAAGATACTCCTATGCTTCTGGGATTTGAGGGTTTTTTAAAGAGCTTTGCTTTGGGTTCTTTCTAAAATAAACTTGGGAAAACCTAACATCTCTGGGACTGTACCTCTTTTACATAAAAAACTAGTCTTTTTAATGTTGCGTTTCCCAGATATTAATAAGAACCCCAGAAGTGCATTTGACTGGATGTTGATGTAAATAAGTGCGCATTTCCAATCAGGGCTTTAAAAAGTAAACTTTCTGAAAATAGATTATGGAAACCATGATGGCATGTTCTTTTGGAGCGAAGAGCCTAATTTGCTCATTTTTCTCTAGCAAGAGTTTGGAGTCAGCTACCCCTGATTTCGGGGGGGGGGGGCGGCGGGGGTGGGCGTCAGGGAGAAACATTAACTACGTCATTTAGAAAACTCAAGGCTCTCAACTTGAAAAAGATAAATGAATATATATTATGTAGGATTTGGCTTGTTTTTTGTGTTTTTAAATATCCTGTTTTAAGAGTTGAAATTTAAAAACTCTGATATGTTTCAGATTTCTAGAACATTTCTTCAGGTTTTTTCAGGATAATAGTTTAATACTTCAAAAAGTGATTTCAGTATATTTGTGATATTGGCTTTTGTTTATTTTTGGTTTGGGGCTTTTTTTTAAGTAGTCTCCATGCCCAGCATGGAACCCAGCGTGGGGCTTGAACTCAACAACCATGAGATCAAGACCTGAGCTGAGATCAAGAGTTGGATACTTAACCAAGTGAACCACCGAACGCCCCTGGGACCTATTTTCTAAAATCCTCTTATTGAAGTATAGTTGAAGTAAAATAATAATTACATACTTAAGTAAGCTTGATAAATTTGTACACCTCCTGACTACCACTCCCAAGATACTTCCATCATTCTTAACAGTTCCCTTGGCCTCTCCCATCTTAGTCCCCTCCCATCCTCATCCCACGGCAACTGATAAATGCTTTATGATAGTAAATTCAATTTATCTTTTCTAGACTTTAAAAATAAGTGGGCTCATAGGGTATTCACCCTTTTTTCACCTCCCAATACCCCATCCCTCCCTACTTTAGGCTTTCTAGAGTTACAATCTACTTTCTGTCCACAGATTTACCTAAAATATGTACTCATACCTGACTGCTTTCTCAGCATGTTTTTTGAAATTAATGTATGTTGTATCAGTAGTTCATTCCTTTTTACTGCTGAGTAAATATTCCACTGGGTGAATATGCCACAATTTATCCATTCACTTGTACAGTTATATACAAGCCTTTGAATCAACATGTTTTTTCTTTGGGCTAAATAGGAGTGGAAGTTCTTGCTGGTATGGTAACTATGTTTATTTCTATAAGAAACTGGAAAAAATTCCAAAAAGTTTCCATTTTTACATTCCCACTGGCAATATGAGAGTTCCACTTGCCCTGCATCTTTGTCAACACTAAGTGTTGGTCTTTTTAATTTTAGCCATTCTGGTGTATATGGTGTATCTACTATGGTTTTAATTTGCATATCCTTAGTTATTGATAACAGTGAGAATCTTTTCTGAAGCTCATTGGTCTTTAATATATGTTTTTGTAAAGACTGACCAAATCTTGCCCACTTTTTTTTTAAAGAGTTTATTTATCATAGAGAACAAGCAGGAGGAGGAGCAGAGGGAGAAGCAGACTCCCCACTGAGTAGGGAGCCCAATATGGGACTTGATTCCAGGACCCTGGGATCATGACCTGAGCCAAAGGCAGATGCTTAACTGATTGAACAACCCAGGCTCCCAAATCTTACCCATTTTTAATTGTCTTATTGAGTTACAAGAGTTCTTTATTGCAGTTAGAAGCACTTTGTTGGGTATATGTTTGGATATCTTTTCCAAGTTGTGGCTTTTTATTTTGTTAGATTATTTTGAAAAGTCGTTTTTTATTTTGTTGAAGTCCATTTATCTTTTTTTTTTTTCTTTATGGTTCTCACTTGTTATGTCCTAAGAAATCTTTGCATACCCAGCATCATGAATATTTTCTCCTGGTGTATTCTAAGCATTTTATGTAGTTTTTATGTTTAGAACTATGAATCCATGACATAAGGGTTGAACAGGTGTGTCTTTAGGGGTCTTAAGCATGTGGGTATCTAGTTGTGTTAGCATTGTGTGTCAAAAAGACTTGCCTTGTGATTGTGTGAGTCCCAGGATTGGAGAGAGATAGAAATTACAAAGCATCAGGAAGAAAGTTGTGGGAGTGATGGATATGTTCATTATTGTCATTGTGATGATGGTTCCACAGGTGTATACCCATGTCAAAACTCATCATATTGCTTAGTTTAAATATGTAATTATTGTACATAGATTATACCTGAATAAAGCCTTTTTTTAAAGACACAGAATAACTGTTCACATATGTGTCAACACACCCAGTTCTTTCTCCTGATTCTGATTATGAAATTTATGGTTCAACCAATTCTAGACATGTAAGAAAAGTATATTACTAACATTCTGTTTTTTTCCTTGGGTTCCTTTCCATAATGCTACTTTAGCCTGAAATCATCCCGATGCTGTAAAGAAAGGAAGGCTATCTTGAATCCAAGTCTTATTTCAATGAAATAAATTAAATTAAATTAAATTAAATAATTTAATAAAATTAAATTTTATTAAAATGAAATTTAAAAAATAAACACTCTTCATCTAAGAGTAAATTTCAAATTTCAATTGCCCTAGTATCTCTCACACACCAGTAGCCAGTGACCAGCCAAGTTTGGGCATAGAGAATCCATAAGTTAGAAAGAATCTTGCAGGGGTGCCTGGGTGGCTCAGTCATCAAGCATCTGCCTTCGGCTCAGGTCATGATCCCAGGGTCCTGGGATCGAGTTCTGCATCAGGCTCCCTGCTCAGCGGGGAGCCTGCTTCTCCCTCTCCCACTCCTCCTGCTTGTGTTCCCTCTCTCACTGTTTCTGTCAAATAAATAAAATCTTTAAAAAAAAAAAGAAAGAATCTTGCAGACTGCTGATTCAAACCCAGGATTTTAGAGGGAATTATAAAGCTCAGCGAAGTCAATGGTGCTGTCCCAGGTCACACAGCAGGTTATTAACAGAACTCAAACTGAACTCTAGCTTTTCTTAACCCACTCAGTGTTGTTGTTGTTGTTAACCCTCCCTCTGTTGGGCAAGTAGCATACAGGAAGAGAATGTTATTCAAATTCAAAAGAATTAGGTTAGAACATCCAAGAAAGATAGAACAATCAATATAGAAAAGTCAGAACAACTACAAGTACAAAAGAAAAACCACAGAAAAAGTATCTTCATAAACACAATAAATATAAGTGTACTAAATTTGCCAATTAAAGGAGTAGTATGGGTTTAAAAGGAGGAAACCATAGATATGCTTTTATAATATAGAATATTAACTAAAGTAAAAGTTGGGAGAGGCAGAGTAACCATTTTAGAGTAACAATTTTAGAAAAATAAAAAACCCAACACCCAGAGCAACAATAAAATAGGGAATGATCTCACCAGAAAGACACTTCTCTAGAAGTGAAAAAGCATATAGATGAGCATTCTTCCCAGGGCAGATCTCCAGGACAGGAGGTACCCAATTTGGGACCCTACATCAGGTAGTCCAGCCCCTAGGATCTATCCCAGAGAGAAAAACCCCAGAACATCTGACTTAGAAAGCCAACAGAAAAAAATAATAATTAGAAAGCAGGGGTGGAGCACCTGTCCAGCACACTGGGTAAAACATGTGACTCTTTATCTTGGGATAGTTAAATTCGAGCCCCACATTTTGGGGTAGAGATTACTTAAACAAATTTTTTTTTTTTAAGAAAAAAGGAAACCAACAGAGCTGAACTAATGTCCAGGCATCCCAAAGTGCTATAGGAAACAAGTTCCTCTCCTGGAGGGTTCATATGCAGTCTCGCTAACCCCAAGACTCAGGAAAAAAAAAAAAAAAAAAAAAGTTGGAACCCACTTATGTGTGTAGCCAGCAGCAACCCACAAACATACAGACTACCACAGGCACAGAGGACTTTCCTCAGGAATGAGGGGTTGAAGCTCCAAATTGGGTACCTCCTGCTCTGGAGGTCTGCCCTGGAAAGATCTAGCTTTGAAAATTGGCAGGGCTTAACTCCAGGGGCTCTGAATATCAGTGTGTTTAACTCCAAGAGAGCATGATAGATTACTAAATCTCTGCTCTTAAAGGGCCCAGGCACCATCTCACTCACTCTGAGGCCCAGAACAGAGTCAGCAGTTTGAAAAGCACCGGGCCATAAATGTAGGAGATCTATTGACTGATTTTAGCTGGATGCCAGAGGAGCAGAGATTTGTAGGAACATTCTCTGGGAATAAAAGTGAGGCTGGGCACCATTTTTCTTGACCCTTTTCAACCTAGCTGGCCCAATGTTGGCAGACACTCTCCAACTACATTACTAGCAACATTCATCCCACCCTGCTATTCCCCTGTGGATTTACCACTCTCAATCCACCAATCCAGACAGGTGTCTCTCCAAAACAGTTCCTGCCCTGCTCCACCCAATAAGCAGCCTCCATTGGGACCAGCATTCCTCCAAAGCAACACCCACCCTGGAGAGGAAGGGAAGCACCTCTGGCCACCAGCATACATGTAGCAGTGCTGGGGGCCAGGCCCACCCTCTACCAAATGCCCCAAAACAGTTACCTCCCAGGCACAAAGTCCACAAACAGGTTACCCCAGGAGCATCTAGTTCTGGTTACCAGAGGGAACTGTGCTTCTGGGCCCCATAGGCCCACACATAATACCACTACCTTCAAGACCAGGAGAGGAATCTCACCTACTAATCCATAGAAAAACAGAGAATCGGGGCGCCTGGGTTAAAGCCTCTGCCTTCAGCTCAGGTCGTGGTCCCAGCATCCTGGGATCGAGCCCCGCATCGGGCTCTCTGCTCAGCAGGGAGTCTGCTTCCTCCTCTCTCTCTGCTTGCCTCTCTGCCTGCTTATCTCTGTCTGTCCAATAAATAAATAAAATCTTTAAAAAAAAAACCACAGAGAATCAGACAAAATGAGAAGACAGAGGAATAGTCCCAAGTGAAATAACAAGACAAAACCTCATAAAAAGAACTAAATAATGAAGATAAACAATCTACCAGATAAGGAATTCAAAGAGATGGTCATAAAAATGGTCAGTGAATTTGGGAGAAGAGTAAAACTCAGTAAGAACTTCAACAAAGAGATAGAAAATACAAAAAACAATCAAGCTGAAGAATACAATAGCTAAAATGAAAAATACACTAGCATGAATCAACAGCAGATTACAGGATGCAGAAGAATTGATCAGTGGTCTGGAAGACAGGGTAATGAAAATCATCCAAGCTGAATCCAAAAGGAAGAAAGAACTATTATTATTTTTTTAAATGATGATAGGTTAAGGGATCTCCAGCAAAACATCAAGTGTACCAACGTACACATTATAGATGTCCCAGAAGGGAAAGAGAAAGAAAGAGTATGGAAACATATTTGAAGAAGTAATAGCTGAAAACTTCCCTAACCTGGGGAAGGAAACAGACATCCAGATCCAGAAAGCACACAGAACCCCAACAAGATGAAACCAAACAGAGTTACTAAGACACAGTAATTAAAATGTCAAGAATTAAACATAAAGAGAATTTTTTAAAAAGTTTTATTTATTTGAGAGCGAGAGAAAGAAGGGAGGGGGAGGAGCAAAGGAAGGGCGACAAGCAGACTCCACATTGAGTGTGGAGCCTGACACAGAGCTCTATCTTACGACCCCAAGATCATGACCAGAACCAAAATCAAGCGTTGGATGCTCAACCAACTGCTTCACCCAAGCACCCAAAAGAGAGAATCTTAAAACAGTGAGAGAAAAGAAACTAGTAACATACAAAGAAATACCCATGAGACCATCAATTGAGTTTTTAGGAATTTTTCAGGCCAGAAGAGAAGGGTATAATATATTTAAAGTGCTGAAAAGAAAAAAACCTACAATGAAAAATACTCTATCTACTAAGGGTATCATTCAGAATTGAAAGATGAAGTTCAACAGTAAAAGCAAACATATATTAAAGGTAGTATAGAGCAATCATTATCAAGCTAGTATGAGAGTTAAAAGATAAAAGTAGTAAAATCAACTATATAATAATTAAGGGATACTAAAAATAATAAGATGATGCAAAATACATAAATCTTGTGGACCAGGGCAGAGAAAAATGTAGTTTTAGAATGTGTTGAAAGATGGGATGCTTGGGTGGCTCAGTCAGTTAAGCTGCTGCCTTCAGCTCAGGCCATGATCCCAGGGTCCTGGGATTGAGTCCCTCATCGGGCTCCTTGCTCCACAGGGAACCTGCTTCAATCTCTGCCCCTGCCTGCCACTCTGCCTGCTTGTGTGTGCTCTCTCTCTCTCTCTCTCTGACAAATAAATAAATAAATAAATAAATAATTTAAAGGGGGGAAAAAAAAAGGCAAGAAAGTTAAGTGATGGGGCTCCTGGATGGGGCTCAGTCAATTAAGTGTCTGGCTTCGGGTCAGGTCATGATCCCAGGGTCCTGGGATTGAGCCCTGCATCGGGTTCCTTGTTCAGCAGCAAGCCTGCTTCTCCCTCTTCCTCTGCCTGCTGCTCCCCCTGCTTGTGCTTGTGTCCTCTCTCTCTCCCTCCCTCCCTCTCTCTCTCAAATAAACAAAATCTTAAAACAAAAACAAAGTTAAGTGACTATCAACTTAAAAGAGACTGTTATAGGGGCTCTCTGCTCAGCGGGGAGCCTGCTTCCTCCTCTCTCTCTCTGCCTGCCTCTCTGCCTACTTGTGATCTCTATCAAATAAATAAATAAAATCTTTAAAAAAAATAGACTGCTATACACATGGGTGTCATATATGAAGCTCATGGTAACCACAAAACAAAAACTGAAAACAGACGCATAAAAAGTAAAAATAAATCCAAGCATAACACCAGAGAAAGTCAACAAATCACAAGAGAGCGAAAGAAGAAAGAAACAGAGAAGAATTACAAGAATAACCAGAAGCCAACTAACAAAATAATAATAAATAACCTATCAATACTTATTTTAAGCTCTCTCCTCTAGCCATCCAAGATGCTGAAAGAAAAGAAGGCTAAGGGGAAGATGACCCCAGCCCCTGCTGTTGTGAAGAAGTGGGAGGCCAAGAAGGTGATCAGTCCACTGTTTTTTTTAGAAAAGGCCCAAGAATTTCAGTATCAGTCAGGACATCCAACCCAAAAAGGACCTCACACACTTTGTCAAATTGCCCTACTATATCCAGATGCAGTGGCAAAGAACTATTGTCCATAAACATCTAATAGTGCCTCCTGTTCACCATAAGCAGGTGGGATTTATTTTAGGGATGCAAAAATGGTTCAATATCCACAATCATGATATACCACATTAACAATATGAAATATGAAAATCATACAGTCATCTCAAAAGATGCAAAAAACATTTGATAAAATTAAACTTCTATTCATGATAAAAACTCTCAATAAAGTGGGTATAGAAGGAATATAGCTCAACATAATAAAGGCCATATATGATAAGCCCACAGATAATATCATATCCTAGACAGTATTATGCTAAATGAAATAACTCAAAGACAAATGCCATATGATTTCACTTATATGTGGAATCTAAAAAAAAAAAAAAACAAAAACCAACAACAACAACAAATTATTGAACAAAACAGAAATAGACTCATAAATACAGAGAGCTAACTAGTAGTTGCCAGTGAATGGGAAAGTGGGCAAAATAAAAGAGGATTCGGAAGTATAAAATTCCAGGGCGCCTGGGTGGCTCAGTGGGTTAAGCATCTGCCTTCAGCTCAGGTCATGATCCCAGGGTCGTGGGATGGAGTCCCACATGGGGTTCCCTGCTCCACGGAGAGCCTGCTTCTCTATCTCTCCCTCTCTCTTTGTGTGCTTGTGCTCTTGCTCTCTCTCTCCTTCTCACTCTCTCTCAAATAAATAAAATCCTTTTTAAAAAAAGAAGTATAAAATTCCAGTTATAAAATAAGTCATAATAATGTAAAGTATGGCAGAGGGAATACAGTCAGTAATATTGTAATAAATTTGTATGGTGACAAATAGTAACCACACTTACCATGGTGAGCATTTTGTTATAGATAGATATAGATAGGGTGACTATGCTATACACCTGAAGTTAATATAATATTGTATGTCAACTATACTTCAATTTTGAGATAAATAAAATACAAAAATGATCAGGCAAACATTAGCAGAAAGCTTAGGTAGTTATATTAAGGCAAGAAAATAAATGTGAAGACAAAGGCCATCATTTAGAATAGGGCCCATTATACAATCACAAATGTTAAATTAACCAAAAGATGTGATAATTTAAAATATATATGCAAGTAATAGAATAGCCACAAAAATAAAGCTAAAATTGATGAAACATTAAGTCATAAAATTATCATCACAGTGGGATATTTCAACACCTCTTTCAATTATTAACAGTTCAGGTAGGGGCATCTGGGTGGCTCAGTGGACTAAAGCTTCTGCCTCTGGCTCAGGTCATGATCCCAGGGTCCTCGGATGGAGCCCCACATCGGGCTCTCTGCTCAGCAGGGATCCTGCTTCCCGCTCTCTCTCTGCCTGCTTCTCTGCCTACTTGTGATCTCTCTCTGTCAAATAAATAAATAAAATCTTTAAAAAAAAACAGTTCAGGTAAACAAAAACTCAGCAAAATATAGGTTTGAATACTACAGTTAAGCTAGACTTAAAGGTCATAACATTAAATTATCAACCAGCAGTAGGAGAGTACACGTTCTTCTCAAGCACACAGAACATTTACAAAAATTGATCACTTACAAGACCACAGAGTCTCACTAAATTTCAAAAAATAAGACCACAGTCTCTGAACATATCACAATTAAATTACATGATAATAACAATGTCTGCTGATGGCTTGAGAGGAAGTGTAGAACAGTGGTTAAAAGCAAGTGTTCTGGAACATGGACTTAAATCCTGCTCTGACTTATGAGGCACATGATATCAGGCAAATTTCTTAACTCCATATGCCTCACCACATGCAGGACAAGGTTAATAATTGTACCATCTTGTGGTCTTCATTAATGCTGTTCAGCAGAAATTTTCAGTATTCCCCTTTTCAGACACATAGCAGGATTGCACTTCCTGGCTCCCTGTGGTTGGACTAGTTCTGGCCAACTAGTGAGTGAATTGTGATTGGAAATGATGTGCACTACTTCTCAGCTAGATCACTTAATCACTTGTTTGAGACCTTCCAGAGCCATCTTTTCCCTCTAGTGTAACAACTAGCGGTATTCAAGACAGACATCAAGCTAACAAGGCAGACACTAAGCAACTAAAATAAACCGTGGCCCTATCTCTCCCTCACCACCAAATAATGAAGGTGCTGCAGTGTGAGGGAGAAAACCACTGTTCACTTAGGCTTTGAGGCTTGGTTCACAGCATAATCCATCTGATATACCTATCCCAACTGATACAGAAGTTGGATGAGAAATGGACTGCCAGGGGCGCCTGGGTGGCTCAGCGGGTTAAAGCCTCTGCCTTTGGCTCAGGTCATGATCCCAGGGTCCTGGGATGGAGCCCCGCATCGGGCTCTCTGCTCAGCTGGGAGCCTGCTTCCTCCTCTCTCTCTGCCTGCCTCTCTGCCTACTTGTGATCTCTGTCAAATAAATAAATAAAATCTTAAAAAAAAAAAGAAAGAAATGGACTGCCACAGAACACCAAAAATTTTAAATATGTGGCATTCAATTAGGGGCCATCAGCTAGGAGACGATGGAAGGATAGTGATTTATGTTATGAAGAAGTGAAGCTTTAGTCACCTGATAACATGGAAGGTGTGAACTTGGGACCTTAGGGGAGGTTGAAAAAGAGTGTTGGTAGCTTCTATTGGCAGCTTTATTTCCACTTGATCAAGTGCTCCAAGAAACAGCTGGGTTCAGAAAAGAACTGGACAAGGAATTCAGCTAGGAAATAACTATAATGGACCATGAGATCTTAGCCAGGTAAGGAAGGAGGTAAGAACTTGGGGACAAGAAGCAGGGAGTTGAAGGAGTGGTAAAAAGATGGTGAATCACTGGGGCTAATAATACATTATATGTTTATAAAAAATAAATTATAAAAAAAGATTTTTTAAAAAAAGGTGGATCAGAGTGTTGGGGGTCTTCATGGGGTTGAATGATTGTTGGATCTACCCATCCTAAAGGCAGTGAGGTGGGCAAATAAGTGGGAAGGAAGGAGGTTTGGATGAAAGAATATTAGAATCATAGGAGAAGATAAGAAAGACATAGTTCGCCATAAAAACAACTTCTAGTTTCTTCCTCAGCTCTTCTTGTCCAGCATTTCTGGAAGCCATCTTGTGTGGCAGAGATGAAACACTCTGCCACATATAATGGCTACTTCATGTAGCCAAATTTTTTTTTTTTTAAGATTCTATTTATTTGACAGACAGAGATCACAAGTAGACGGAGAGGCAGGCAGAGAGAGAGGAAGGGAAGCAGGCTCCCCGCTGAGCAGAGATTCCCAATGCGGGGCTTGATCCCAGAATCCTGGGATCATGACTGAGCCAAAAGCAGAGGCTTTAACCCACTGAGCCACCCAGGCATCCCTAGATTTTTTTTTTTAACTATAAGCAACAACTTTAATAAGATGTAAATTCCCAACCAAATGAGATGCAGAACAAGAGGACTAGGGAGGGAGGAGAGACTTTATTTTCACCTAAGCACAGGAGAAATGGATGGATGGATGAAACAGGAGGCAGGGAAAACCGTCTATAGGACATGTCTGAGCTAAGTCTGGAAGCACAAGGAAGGAGTAAGTCAAACAGATGATGTGGAGAAGAAAGTACATTATAGGAAGAAATAATCATGGGCACGGCCCGTGCTTCTGAAACACAAGAGGATACAAGCAGTTCAGAATTACTGAAACCTAACATTCAGAGTGATGTGAAACAAGATTGAAGAAGTAGTTGGTTGGCCTTTGGAGGGCTTTGAATGCCATGCTGTTTTAGTCCCTCAGGTGACAGAGGCAGGGTCGTTTACAGACAACAGGATCCTCTTTTTCGAAGTGCTGAGGCTGGAAGTCTGAGATCAGGGCACCAGCATGGCTAGGCGCTGGAGAAGGTCCTCTTCCAGCTCACAGAACTGCAGCTTCTCGCTATGCCCTCACGTGGCCGAAGTGAGGGAGATCTTTTTAAGAGAGGGCATCTCTTTTATAAGGCACTAAGCCCATTCCACAGGGCTCTGCCCTCATGACCTAATCACTTTCCGAATCGGTTCTGTGCCCCACCCACCGTGTGAAAACGTGGCCTGTTCTCCATCAGCAGTTCTCCAGCACCAGCTGGTTGCCCTACAACACAACTCAGTTCTGATGCGCTCCAGAGCCTCCGTTCCACAGGCTGAGGGCTCAGCCCCACAAGATTCCCACCCTCCCAGTGTCTCAGTCATTAAGCATCTGCCTTCAGCTCAGGTCATGATCCCAGAGTCTGGACATCAAATCCCGCATCTCCCCTCATTGTGCTCCCTCTATCGCTGTGTCTCTATCAGATAAATAGATAAAATCTTTAGAAAAAATAAAAATTCCCACCCTCCAACTTCTGAGGCCAACAACAAGCCGGGGCTGTTACCTGTGCTTCTGAGTGGCTATGAATCAGAGGAGCCCCTGCTGGGGGGTGTTTTCAGGCATAAGTCCTGCAGGCAGAGGCTTGGCTGGAGGCAGTAGGTGGAGAAGTGTCTAGTGGACAGCAGACATGGAGCCATATCGGATGGGAGGCTGGGTGGCCACCAGAGAATGGAAACGGCAAGCAGGAGAAAAATAAAAGAAAAATGCAAAGGCAACATTTTGGGAAGAAATCTATAAATGTTTTTGCTCAAGAGACAGAAAAGCCCATTCAAAACAACTTAAATGTTGAGAACTCTTAGAATCTGACTCCTGATTAAATATCGGTGCGCAGTCTCTCGGGTCTGATCAGAGGTGATCGCAAAGGCTCCACTCGGCAGACCCGCTGTGGGGTAGGGAGAAGGTGCCTCCCCATGCCGGACTTGGGGCACAGCCTGCATCCTGCAGTCTCGGAAGCACGCGGGGCCCCCGGCGGATAAATTCACATTTCGACCCTGTCTCCTCCTGTTTCTAGGGGTCCTTATCTGAGGCCTTAGAGGTCTCCTGCAGGCTTCTCTGCCACCTGTTGGAGGCAGCAGTGGGAAATGAAGATGCTTTTCCCCTCTCTGACTCAAAACTCAAAACTCCTCATCTTTCCCCTCATCCCCCATCACCCACCTCGGGGTCCATAAAAGTGTCTTTTGTTCCAGGTGCTGGAAATAGCGAGATGAGCCTCACTCCTGCACCCCATGTAGCTCTCAGCCCCCTGACCCTCAATCAGGGCCATTGCATGGGGGAAGTGAACCACGGGGAGTCATCACTTTCTCTGGTTTTTGCCTCTTGCTTATTCCATGGCAGTAAGTACGGACTTAACTCTGACACCTGGCAGCTCAGCTGAACTCCTGACAAACATGATCTGCATGTAGCTTTCAGGGGCCAAATGCACAGAAACATTAATAGCTTTGTTTTCAGGCACAGATTTCAAACCTCTCCTTCTCTTTGGAATCTTAGGGAGTACCTGGGCTGTCACAGAGGCCCCAAGTACCAGCAGGCACCAAAGAAAAGCTCAGCTACTGTCTTCCAGTTATTCAAAATACTGTACTAAATCTGCCTTTCCCAATCAATGACAAGAATGGTACAGATTTGTAAATAGTGGGTGTCAGCCCTGGGCACACATTAGAATCACCTGCGGGGAGGATGAAAAACACTGAGGCCATGTCTTTCCCTGGAGCATCTGATTTTCATTTCATTAACTTAAAGAACCAACACACTCCTGCTCTCCCAGTTTTTTTCTTTTTTTTTTTTTATAATTTTTTAAAAAGATTTTATTTATTTATTTGTCAGAGAGAGAGTGAGCGAACACAGGCAGACAGAGTAGCAGGCAGAGGCAGAGGGAGAAGCAGGCTCCCTGCCGAGCAAGGAGCCCGATGTGGGACTCGATCCCAGGACGCTGGGATCATGACCTGAGCTGAAGGCAGCCGCTTAACCAACTGAGCCACCCAGGCGTCCCTCTTTTTCTTTTTTTAAAAGATTTATTTATTTGAGAGAGAGTGGGGGTGGGAGGGGGAAAAGGGAGAGAATCCTCAGGCAGACCCACCCCACCTCTGCCGAGTGCAGAGCCCCATGTGGGCTCCATCTCACAGGCCATGAGATCAAGACCTGAGCTGAAACCAAGAGTGGGACTCTCAGCTGACCGAGCCACCAAGGTGCCCCTGTTCTCCCACTTTCTCACTGAACTCCACTGGGTGACTCATATCACTTTCCGGAGCCTTGGTTTCTTTATTTGCGATGTGGGGGTGATAACGCCTACCTCCCAGGGCTAGTTAAGCAAGGTGTCTGGAAGCCTAGTAAATGCTATCTCAATCCGAATGTGAATGAATCAAGGGCTTTCAAAAGAGGGATTTCCTGGGAGCCCAAAGGTCTGGAAGACTACTTGGAAGGGGCGCCTGGGTTGCTCAGTGGGTTAAAGCCTCTGCCTTCGGCTCGGGTCATGATCCTGGGATCCTGGGATCAAGCCCCGCATCGGGCTCTCTGCTCGGTGGGGAGCCTGCTTCCTCCTCTCTCTCTGCCTGCCTCTCTGCCTACTTGTGATCTCTGTCAAATAAGTAAATAAAATCTTAAAAAAAAAAAAAAGACTACTTGGAAGACCTGGATTTGCCTCCTTAAGAAGGAATGTTGACACTTGGGTGGGTGGAGAGATGAAGAGGCCACTCTAAGGCAGAAGCAACCAGTAGCCTCTTCCTCGACTTTACAGGACTTTGCTCTGGTTTTCCTATGTCTGCCCCTTGTCCCCCAGGACAAGGAATCCATAGAGAACAAGGGCCATGCCCCCCAGGAACCCATGTCCCCATCTTCTAGGTCCTGGATCAGGCACCAGAACCCAGCCTGAGCAGCCTGGGTCTGCTTCTACTGTATTCTCCAGCCCAGTGTTCCTGAGAGAGGGTCACACTTCCAGTCTGCCACTCTAGCTCCATGGGGTGCCTTAAAGGAGGCTGTTTATTAAAGAGCATGGGGAAACTTGAAGAGTTTATTAAGGAGCATTGGACTTGAAGGCAGGGATTCTACAGACATGTGCATGAGGCCTTCTAGGGTATAGGCAGACCAGGGGTGGAAGAGGGGAAGGGACAGGCCACAGGCTTGCATACATTCTCTTGCTTCAGACCACACAAATGTCAGAAGTAGCTCCAACACCAGTGTCCATTTTACGGCACTCCGTTAAACTGAGCGTTAACGTCTCAGTATTTACACCAGTGTCCATTTTACGGCACTCCGTTAAAGTGAGCACTAACGTCTCAGTATTTACACCAGTGTCCATTTTACGGCACTCCGTTAAAGTGAGCATTAACGTCTCAGTATTTACACCAGTGTCCATTTTATAGCACTCCGTTAAAGTGAGCACTAACGTCTCAGTATTTACACCAGTGTCCAT
This sequence comes from Mellivora capensis, assembly GCA_004024625.1. Taxonomy (NCBI): domain Eukaryota; kingdom Metazoa; phylum Chordata; class Mammalia; order Carnivora; family Mustelidae; genus Mellivora; species Mellivora capensis. Next base: position 31,261 of record PISX010004811.1, on the reverse strand, counting down.
TTTATAGCACTCCGTTAAAGTGAGCATTAACGTCTCAGTATTTACACCAGTGTCCATTTTATGGCACTCCGTTAAACTGAGCGTTAACGTCTCAGTATTTACACCAGTGTCCATTTTATGGCACTCCGTTAAACTGAGCATTAACGTCTCAGTATTTTCTGGTACGTTTGTTCTCATTATTAAATTTAAAATAATATTTTTAAAAATCAGGGCCTCCTGGGTGGCTCAGCAGGTTAAACATCTGCCTTTGGCTTGGGTCATGATCCCAGGGTCCTGGGATTGAGCCCCACATGGGGCTCTCTGCTCAGCAGGGTCTGCTTCTCCCTCTCTCTCTGTCTGCTGCTACCCCTGGTTGTATTCTCGCTCTCGCTGTCTCTCTCTCTCTGTCAAATAAATAAATAAAATCTTAAAAAACAAACAAACAGTGCTTAGCTCCCAGCCTGAGACCTCATAAGCGAAAAACACGAGTGAGGCAGAACGCAAACATACTCACGGCAACACGGGTGTGCACCTAGCTTCACAGCAGGACTGCAGCCAGGAAGGAAACTGCCAATTTTAGAAAGTTGGCTTCTTCCAGTTTAAAACAATCCCTTTTGAATAAATGTCTGTTTTGTCCAGTCTTCGCCCTTCCTACCCTTCCTCCTTGCATCCCAGGAGGCATCTGGGCAGGAGGAGGCTGACAGACATTAGGGTGATGGTGAGAGTAGGAGAGATTGGATCTGTGTGTTCTCCACACCGCGCCCCGCCCAGCTTCTGTTGACTTGCTTTGGCGCAGAGTTCATTACTCCTGATTTTCGAGCATCAGCCTCTTATCTCCCTGCACCTGTTGCAGAGGTGCCTGCAGCTGGTCACGCACTGGCGCTTGGGCCAGGCTCTTGTTGGCCTGCTGATTCTCTGAAACTCAGCAGCAACTTCCATCTACCATTCAGCTGGAACATCAGGCCCCTCTGAAAGCCCTGCTAAGTTCCCCTCAACTCCAGTGCAACCCCAGGCTTTTATGCTCATCCTTAATTCTCAGCTACCTTGTCATCTTATATGGACAATGGGAGGAAAGATGGGAGGGAGAAACAGTACGCAGAGCTCGGTACAAGTATTTCATATTGTATGTTGCTTTCCTCAAGTCAGTTCTCACAAACCAGTAAGACAGGCATTTTAGCTGAAGGTTCCTGCCCCACCCTAGTGTTATGGGCTGAACAGTGTTCCCCAAAGTCAAGTGTTGGAGCCCTAACCCCCAATATGACTATATTTGGAGATGGGGCCTTTAAGAGGTAATTAAGTTTAAATGAGGTCATAAAGGTGAGGCCCTAATTTGATAAGACTGGTGTCCTTATAAGAAGAGGAAGAGATACCAAAGAAAACTTTCCCTGTCCCCTCTGCCCCCCACCAAACACACCGTTAAGGACACAGGGAGAAGGCAGCCATCAACTAGCAAAGGAGAGAGGCTTCACCAGAAACCAGTCCTGCTGGCAGCTTGACCTTGGACTTTCAGCCACCAGAACTGTGAGAAAATATGTATTGCTTAAGCAACCCAGATTGTGGTATTTTATGATGAGGGCCCAAGTGTTCTAAGACACCTAGATAGAGATCATAATTTAATACATTCTAGGAACCCAAGCATTTTTGGCTCTGAGCGTGTCAGGTGCCCAGTGTCACTACTGCTTACTTCTGGGCCTTGCTGCCCACTGGAGTTACAGTTCCATCCTTTGTCCTGCCTTTATTCTCCAAATCAGGTTCCAGCTTCCTTCATTTGTTCGCTCAGTCTTCGTCCCATATTTCTCTTGGTCCTTCCTGTGTTGTTCCATTGGCCCAGGAACCCATCTACAACTCAGAGATATTCTTTAGGCGGTTGTTTTTGTGTCATTTCTCCATTAATGTCCCCATGCAAGCAGTGTCAGACATGGACTATAAATCGGCCCTGAGGGTATATGTGGGAGTGCTCATGCCAAGGAATGAGGCTGAGTTTTCCCTATAAGGAAGAAACAAGTGCTCCTTTTTGAAGCTGAGCCGACTCTGACAAGGACTGGATCCTGTCACATTCTGGAAGTTTCCTGGGAGTCCATCCTCAGCCTCAGGCATTCATCCCAGCATCAAGTTAATAAGCCTAGGATTGAAGAGAGGGATTTGCAAAGCAAAGGAGATCTCCAGGGAAGGGCCACAGATTTTGGAATCTGTTTCCTATGGGTTTGATTTCTGGCTGTGAACCCTACTGGAAGGTCTTAAGGTGGTTATGTCATCTTTCTGAACTACAGTTTTCTCATCTGTTAAATGGAAATAATCATCATTATTTTGCAGGATTGTAATGAAGATTTCATATTCTTTTTGGAAATAACCTGTTTGGGTTTCTGTAGGCATTTATTCCATTCACCCTATTCTTCCTGAGTCTGTCTGGTCAACAAACCTGAATGGTGGTTTTCACCCTGCATTATAGCATTTATGTGCATGTGGTGGGAAATGAGGAGAGGAGTGGAGATATGGATGCCTTTTTAAAAAATCTGTTTTATATTATTTTACTCAGGAAATATCCTCTCAGAAAATGCAGACTAAGGGCAATCTCTGCCCCTGCACATCTTTAGGAAGGCAGAACCATTCTCCAAATAATGCATTAGTGAGCAATCATCCCCAGACTTTGTATCAATGACCTTGGCAATGGGGATTTTTTTTTTTTTAATATGAGTGAGTGAATAAATACAATGTCTTTCTAAAGGCCTGGTTTTGGAGCATTCCCAGCTCCCTGGGATTGCTTACTCTCCCACTCCCTTTGGGCTGGTCTAGAGAGCAGAATTGAATGTAACGGGTCCAGCAACTCAGGGTCTGCAAGAAATGCCCTTCAGTAACAGATACTTTCTGAAGGCATTTTTCTGGTTGTTTCTCAGACACTCGGTGATAGCATCTTGAGTATGTTCTGCCTTGCAGTGGGGACACTTTGCAAAGTAGACCCACATCCTACCCCACCCCCACCTTATTTTGTTATTTTGAAATCTAAGGGCAGCAGAGGAAGGTAGAAGAAAGAACACAATGAAACCACAGAACTCTGTTTTGTACATGTCCACAAGTGAGGACTTGCATTTTGTCCAGTGTAGATCATGTAAGGGAAGAGCTATGATCCCAGTGGTATAGAGGAAATTGCTGCAGATTTAGAGCCCAGCTGCGGATTTAGAGCCCAAAAGAGTGGGATTTAAATTCTATCTTCTAACTGGTTATGCAAACTTGGGCAACCACTTTACCTTCAAAAGCCCTGTTGCTTTGCAAGTAAAAGGGACATCGTTAACAAAGCCATCCCAGCAGGTGGGATGAATAAGTACTAGGGGATGCAAAAAGGGCTTAGTTGAAGAAGAAAGTACTAAATACATATTGTACCAGAACTCTGGCTTAGAGTCAGACAGATTGGGGGTGTTACACTATACTATGGTCCATCAATATTCAGGAGTCTCACTCCTTGGAGTCAGGCTCAGTCATGTGACTTACCCAGTGTAAACCCAAGTGCTCCCTCAGTTCTAATGAGACTTTCCAGGGTCATTAGTAATTCCCCAGCCCTCTTCCCCATATCCCTGTGCTGGGAAAGCATGTGTAAGGAGGAGCCCTGGGACATCCCCAGTGATTAGATTAAGCACAACTCTCATGCTCTTTCTTGGTGGGTTCCTATCACCGGCTGCTTAAGCTCTTTAGGGATTTGAAGATTTGGAGACTTGGGGATTGATTGTTATTGCAGTAAAACTGTCTGGCCTTATTGATGATACACCTCAGTACTGTTTCTTTATGCCATTTAATAGATGAAAGAAAAACAACGCACGAAGAAAACACACACATAGTTATACTGAACACAGCACAGTGTTGGGGAGATCCTGGGGACAGCCCTTGCTGGGTGCTACTTGCTGCTGCTCTTGGGAAGGGGCCGGTACACGCCGACGACCACAGCGTGGTCCCTCTCATAGGGCTCCAGGGTTAGTTGCTCTTGGGGCTTTAAGTTCTCCTGCTGCAACTTCCTCACCTCGGAAGCAAACACCGCCTCAGCAGATGCAGTGGAGTCGATGCAGTTGGCTTTGATGGAAATGAGAAAGTGGCCCCCGTTGCGCAGGAAGGTGTGGGCATTCAGAGCCACTATCCGGGACTGGTCAGGCTGGGCCACGTCGGCAAAGATCACGTCCACCATCCCTATAAGCATGCGGTACTTGAGCGGGTGCCGGGCATCTTCCAGAACCGGGATGATGTTGGTTCGCTTCTTGGCCACGTTCACCAGATCGCGGCCAGCGCGGTGGGAGAATTCAACTGCGTAGACCACGCCGTCCGGGCCGATGATGTCAGAGACATGAGAGACCGTGGTCCCTGACGCAGCGCCCAGGTACAGCACTTTGGACTTGGGCTTGATGTGAATCTGGTCGACCCCGCCCAGGATGGCCGCTGCCAGCTTGGAGCGGAAGGGGTTCCATGTGCGGTATTCTTGTTTCACACCGTCCTCCGTCACAGTGACCCGCCGCTCGCCATACACCGACTGGCCCGGCACCATATTTAGCGTGACTAGCGCGTCCTCCGCTCCACGGTAGATGAAGACGCCTTCATGCCTGTGTGGCTCCACCGTCACAGTATTAGCGCACTTCCTGCGGCGGTTTTTGTTTTTGCCCACACCGCCACGCCGCTGCCCGCTGCCACCACGGTCCCTACTGTCCCCCGCTCCGCGCCCCCGGCCCCGGCCCCCGCCACCACCGCCACCGCCGCCAAAGCCACGCGCCCGCGCGCCAAAACCGCTCTTGCCCCCAGGGCCGCCATCGCCTCCTCCTCCCTTGCCCCCACCTCCTCGCCCCCCGCCCCAGCCGCTGCCCCAGCTACCACCCCCACGGCCACCCGACCCACCCCCGCGTGAGCTGGAGGCAGACTTCATGGTGCGCCCTGGGCACCCGGGTGGGTGGCTAGCGCTGATTTTACGGTGTTGCGGAGCTGGCGGCGGTTGTCAGGGGTTACCGGTGGCTTGGAGCCGTTGTCAGGAGTCACAGGTGGTTCTGGATGGTGGTTCTGACGATGGCGACAGCGGAAGCGGCTGGCCTGGTTAGCCACAGCAGGAGACTGGGGCAAGGTGCGCAGTTGTCGGGAACAGCTTTACCGCAGTGACCGCATCCCTGGAGCCGCCCTTTGACGCAAAGATGGGCGTGATTACATCACAGCCGCTTTGGCGACCCTGCAGTCCCGGAAGCCTCGCTTCTAACCCTCGAGCTGACGCAACCTGCTTCCTTTTAACTCTTCCTCTGCCTCACCTCCTGGTTTCTTAGGGTCCCTCTGCACTTCTCCTGAGGCGCAGAGAAGGAAGTGTCTCTCCGCTGCAGATGAGGATGAGAGTACTTGCTCGCTGTGTGGTCTTAGGAAGCTTACCTGACCCTCTCTGAAATTCTTTTTACAACTTGGGCAGGTTTTTTGAGCTGAGTCTCAACATCCCATCTGTAAAACAGAACATACCTCAAAAGTTTGTTTTAAAGCGCTTCATACACTTATCCCAACCATGGTGCATGATAATTACTCTGTGTTAGGTTTTTGTTTGTTTTTTTTTTTATGTATTTCTTTTGGTCTTTTTATTGAGGTATAGCTTACACACAATAAAATGCATCCATTTTTGTTTGTTTTTTCTAAGTAAATGTATTGCCTCTTAGAACTTTTGGCACTTGTTCAAGAGTGGTTTTTGTACCCTTATACCATGTTGATGAGCAAATTGGTACACATATCCTGACAAAACACTTAACCAATATACCCCACTCTAACTTATTCTGCTTTGAAAAATGTTATCCTAAAGGGATGATCCCAGCAATTATCATGGTAATTAATTTTGTTTTGTTTTTTTAGATTTTATTTACTTCTTTGTCAAAGAGAGAGTACAAACAGGAGGAGCAGCAGGCAGAGGGAGAAGCAGGATCCTGCTGAGCAGGGAGCCTGATGTGGGACTTGATCCCAGGACCCTGGGATCATGAGCCAAGCTGAAGGGAGATGTTTAACTGACTCAGCCACCCAGGCATCCCACCAATGATGGTAATTAGAACTGCTAGAGCAGAGGTGGTGATGGGGGTAGTAATAATGATCACTGTTGTCAGAGAAGTGACAGAGATGAGATGAAGTGGACTAACCAAGCCAAAGGAAATATTTAGAAGATAGAAGTCACAGGGCTTTCTGATGGACTGGATGTAGGAAGTCAGAAAGAGGAAAATTCCAAGTCAGAGATTGCCAAAGTAGAATGACTCCCCTTAAAAATAAATAAATAAATAAATAAATATTTAAAAATTTATTTTCTTGCTTGAGAGAGTGCAAGTGAACAGACAAGCAGGGTGAGGGGGGACTGGGGAGGGGTAGAGGGAAAGGGAGAAACAGACTCCCTGCTGAGCAAGGAGCTAGATGCAGGGCTAGATTCCAGGACCCCAGGATCATGACCTGTGCCGAAGGTAGACACTTAACCAACTGAGCTACCTAGGCACCCACGTGCCTCCCCTTTTTGGTTAATACTCTACAAGCTGCAGCCCTGGCTGTTCTCTACTTAGCTCTGCTCTCATCCATCGACTGTGCTAAACCCTATAATTTGTTCTGGGAATATGTAACAGCAAGAAATTTTTGATTCTTCAGTGTGAATGAGGATTCATGGGCTCAAGCCCTAAATCCTAACACACCTCAATAGGAGCCAAAATATTATGTTTACTCCCCAATTCTAGTCTGCTTCAAAAGCTGTGCTCTTTCCATCTACAGCATCTTTTTGAGCATTAAAAACAAAAACAAAGACAAAAACACTAGGCAGCACAATAAGGCAGGGAAAAACAGCTGTAAGGAAGAGAAGCATTCGTTCAGCACCGCGGACAGCGACACCAACCGGGACGTTTTACCTACTGTCACTGGTTTGGGACTTGGCCAAGAGTGGGGGAAGGTGGTGTACGTAGGTGGTATAAGCAATATGTGGACCTCCCTATTAGTGGAATAAAGTGCCTGCTCTAGAGAAAGACAAAACATACCTGAAGATGAAGGCAAATGTCAGGCAGGGTGTACTGAATACACCCATGTCAAGGTTTTATTTCATCCTGGACCAGAACTCTTCCTGTTTCAAATTCATGGACAGCAACACCAAATCTGGTTTTCTCAGAGGGTCAAAATGCCTCCTTAATAAGGGCCATAAACTTATGTGTTGGAATGCGGACAGGCAGTTAAAGAGTGCAATGTACAGTTCCTGAAGTGATGATTGTTAGAAAACATTCTCCTTGGAGGTTTCTGCTCTCCTTACAAATTGAGGAGTGTTCTCCAAACTGATGAACTACACTTGGTGCCTTGGTTTGGATTTCTCCCAAACCAGACCCTGTAATGGTTAATTTCATGGATCAACTTGACTGGAACTTGGACTGCCTGGATGTTTGATCAGACTTACGCAGATGTTTCTGTGAGGGTGTTTGGGGATGAAATTAATATTTAAACAGGTAGACTACATAAGCAGTCTGTCCCCCACCCCCATAACATGGGTGGACCTTATTCAATCCGTTGGAGGCCTAAATAGAACAAAAGGCTGACGTTTCCCAGAGTAAGAGAGAATTCTCCTGCCTGAGAGCCTTTGAACTGGCACATTGACTTTCTGGTTCTATAGCAGCCTGCCTGCCTTCAGACTTAAGCTGCAACATTGACTCTGCAGATTTTGAAATCACTGGTCTCTATAATTGGGTGACAATTTCCTTGCAATCTCTCTTTATATACAGATGTAGCTGTGGATGTAGATATAGATGAGATATAGATCAATCTATTTATCCTGTTGGTTCTATTTATCTGGAGGACAGACTCTGAGACATAGGTCCAGGTGTTTTTTTTTGAGAGGTGATCCCAGGAAACACATATAGCGGTTGGGGAAATAAGACAGGAAAGTAGAAGGGCTAAGATAAGGTACATTAATTAGAAGATTACCACAGTGGGAGATGAGGGCTCAAATGTCCTGACCACCCTCTGTGGAGGGCATTCAAGAAGTGTTCTATCACAGGCTGGGAGGCTAGGGCATTAATTCACCATTCTCCCTTTCTCTATTGTTGAGCGTTGTTTCTGGGGCATTAACTCTCCTGCCCTATGAGTTGCTCCTGTGTGTGGCTCAGCAAACTCCTCTAATGCTGCAGAAAGCCATCAGGCAGAGAGGCAGGCTCTGGGGTAGGAAGATGCTGTCATGGTGGAAACTGTTTATTATAGCTGCAGATGAACTCAGAGCTGGGCCTAGGGAATATTAGGTAAGGCACTAACAGTTCATTTGGCTACACCGTATCATATACAACCAGAACTTTGTAACTAAGAAAATGTACATGAGCTCATAAAGTTTACCTCAGCGTGGGGGGGAGTTTATTACAACGGGAAAGAAAGTCATAATATAAATACAGTAGCGTCACCTGTAATATAGGTATACAAACTCTCCTCAGTATTTTTCTTTTTTTTTTTAAAGATTTATTTATTTATTTATTTAACAGAGAGAGAGAGAGAGAGCGCACAAGCAGGGGGAGCAGGGGAGGGAGAAGCAGGTTTCCTATCCCCCACCCCCAGCAGGGAGCCCAACGCGGGGCATGATCCTAGGACCCCAGGATCACGACCTGAGCTGAAGGCAGACGTGTAACCAACTGAGTCACCCAGGAGCCCTCTCCTCAGTATTTTTTACTCTAGTAGACAGCATCATGGAGGTCTGCAATTGTATTTGAATAGCTAATTCCTTTGTTTTTTATTCAGGGTATTAAAGCAAAATCCTCCACAATGAACCCTCTCCATTATGCCTCCAGACCACTGAAGAGGATCCATATTCAACACCAAGAGATCCACCAACTTTTACCTGAGTTAGTTTAGATAATTCTGTACAGCATTCCAGGTATAAGCCTTTGAGTTCACAGCTACTGACACATTCCAACCTTTGTCTTATCACTTTCTATGATACTATTATTAACATTCCTTTACCACAATACAAGCAAGCATCTCTCAGGTTCCTGTTCCTAGCCTGTTTTACACGGACTGAGGTGGCTTTTCCAGTGCAAGTGCTGTTCATTTCAGAACTGACATATTCAAGAATGTCATACATTTCCTTGTGATTTATTACATGGAATCTCCTGGGAGGGGTGACTAGTGATTTCAAACTCTAAATCTAATAACAATATCTTCCTGAATTTGGAGTCATTCTTTGGGAGTAATTTCTGCCAACTGGCAATAGCAGTGGGCTACCTCACTGGTGGTACTACATCCCAGGTTTTAGTGGCCCACTCTGCTCACCAGATTTCATACCAGAGCTTGAGGCAGCCTCTAATTTACTGTAGCAGTGAAAATTCTCCAGATCTCTTCTCCCCCAACCCCATCCCCCATCAGTTTCATTATGTTACTGTTGTCATTTCCAAACTGCTTAGCAGGTTTCCAATCTGCTAAGGGTTCCAGAACCACCCTACCTTATGTATGCAAGCCTTGGGAACTTTCTTAGACCTCTGTCCCACTGCTGGTGACAGCCTTAGAACTGCTAAAAACTAAGTTTTCAAGTTTTGCTTTTCACCAGAGACATCCTTGCCCAGAACAGGGTTTGATGACTCCCGGAGAACTTTTCTGTCTCCTGGCTTTGATTCCTGCTTGGCAAAGCCATTTTTTGAATAGCTTATCTGTTGAGATGCTATAACCTGGGAGCACCCATGAGCCAGCAAGAGCTGTGCATGGCCCCAGAATGCTATCAGTGCAAGGACTCATGCCAAGGATCGGCATCTTAAGGTGTCAAAAAACCCTTCCACTAAAATTTTCATTTGGAGCCACTGATAACATTGAAATATGTTTCATTCTCAAAGTTTCATGAACAGTGGGTTCTACTTACTCAAGATACTTCCTAAAGTGCTAATCTGTTTTTTTCTAAAGATTATCTATTTACATATTTGACACAGAGAGAAAGAGAGCACACAAGCAGAAGGAGTGGGAGAGAGAAGCAGGCTCCCTAAGCAGGGAGCCTGATGAAGGGCTCAATCCCAGGACCCTGAGATCGTGACCTGAGCCAAAGGCAGATGCTTAACCTGACTGAGGCACCAGGAGCCCCAGGTAATTTGTCATTATGATTCAGACACTTCTCTCTGACAGTCAATAAGAACAGCTATAGCCACTTTAAATTTCTGTTTACAGTTGGACTTAGTATTCCATGATACGTCCTGTAGTAATGTTCATAATTACATCTGTGATATGACCTTAATAGTTAACATGGAGTACACCAGTCCTACTTAAAGACTTAAAAATATACATGAGCAACTCTATTTCTCTCATATACCATTCTAGAAAATTGCCTAACAAATGACTATCCATGATTTAGGTAAAACAAGCTGGAAGGCTGCGTAACCTCATTCCCAGTCTCATTAATATTTAAACAGTCATGCATGAAGTGGTTTCCCCAACCCGGTTTCTAAAAACCATGGTCCACTTCCAAAGGTAACTCCAGGGATTTGCATCTCCATCCCAAGTGACAGCCATAGCTGTATTTGATCAAGATGGGCTGGGCTATGATGCAGCAATGTGACCCTCAAATCTCAACGGATTAATATAACTATGTTTATTTCTTGCTTACTTTTTAAAAAAGATTTTATTTATTTATTCAAGAGAGACAGAGGTAGTGAGAGAAAGAGAGAGAATAGGCTCTTGCTGAACAGGGACCCTGATGTGGGACTTGATCTCAGGACCCTAGGATTATGACTTGAGGCAGACACTAACTGACTGAGCCACCCATGTGCCCCTCTTGCTTACCTTTCGTGTCCACTGAAGATCGGTTGGAGGTTTGCTCCACGTAGTCCCTGAAGGGCTCAGGTAACAATGTCTTGTGGCTGTAACATGAGAAACAGGAGGGCTTACATTGTCACCACTAGGGAAAAGAGTGCATGAAGAACTCACATTCCCTTTTCTATGGTGTGGCCTAGGGTTTGATGTAGTCATTTCTACTCACAACCCATTGGCTGGACCTAGTTATATGCCCTGTCTAACTGGAAGGCAGCTGGGAAACAATGAGGGAGATAATCAGTGATCAGTAAAATGTTTTTGCTGTAAGTATTTATTGCATAATGCCAGGCTGCATACCTTGACCAGTGTACCCAACACAAAACATCACAAATGAAATTTACTGTTCAATGTACATATTTAAATTTACTAATTTAAATTTATTTAAAGTATATTTAAATTTACTAATATATAAATATAAAGTATATTTAAATTTACTAATAAGGCAAAATATCAATATTTTTTTACTAACACAGGACTAAAACCCAGAGCCATAATCAAATCCCAACCACTTATCTAATATAGCATGTTAAATGAAGTAGAAAAAAGAGAAAATGTCTCTCCTTTCCTAGTCTGTGCCCTAGAGAATAGCTCAAGTTCCTTAATTGGGATTCCATTAATATTTGACTATTCCTTTGCTGGGATTCCTTTGCTATTCCACTTTATGTTTAGGATGGCTCAGACTCGCCCTCTATTGCCCTCTGCAAAATTAGTGACTGGGACTTAGTTAATGTTTAGAAGGCTTTGATGGGTGTATTGGTCAGGGTTCTCCAGAGAAACAAAAATTTATTTTCTCACAGCTCTGGAAGCTGGAAGTCCACACTTAGAATGCCAGCATGGTCGGTTTCTGGTGAAAGCTCTCTCTTTCTGGTCTGTGGAAGGTTGCCTTCTCACTGTTCCCTCAGCTGATGGAGAGAGAGTGAACTCTCTGGTGTCTCTTCCTCAACTGACATCAACTAATCTTATTTACTTCCTTATTCCAAACACAGACTTTGAGAGTTAGGGCTTCAACATATGAATTTTGGGGAGACACAATTCAGTCTATAAATAACAACCTACCTTTCCAAAGATCTTCTTTCTAAAAGAAACCTTGGAAATCATCAGTAATTCCTCTTTTTTACAGAATAGGAAAATGAGATTTAGAAGAAAGCCAGATTGTCCATACTACAAATCCTATAATCTACAATCCCTACAAATAAATTACCTAAAATCCCAACAAAAATACAGTGGATCTCTTTGGGCTTTCATCAGTTTGTTGCATTTTACATTTTACAAGCATTGCCTATACTTAGGTCATAGAAACTTTGGCTATTTGGAAATGCAAATCATCAAACAACAACAAAATCAAAAAGTTTTTACCTCAACCGACCCCATGTAATTTCTCTAACTTCAATAAAACTTCTATAACCCAACTGAATATTATTTAACTAATTTCCTAAGACAGGTAATGCTGGCAACTTGAGCTGATATTGACTAAAAAGGAAAGTCAAAGACTTACAGGAAAAAATAACAAAAAATTAAATAAAATTATATCATGCCCTAGTTTAAATTCTCTGTAAAATTTAATTGTTCAATGGGGAAAAAAAATCAAGGCTGCCAGATGACTCATCATTTGCCCCAATATATTAAGAATAATTTCTCTACGACCCCATTTGTACCATTAGTTTGTTCTGCTTTCTAAGAATTTGATAGCCAGTAGGGAAACCACAATTATAGCCATAAAAACTAAAAGAACACATTTAGGATCACCTGGGTGAATCAGTCAGTTAAGCATCTGCCTTCGGCTTTGGACACGATCCCAGGGTCCTGGGATTGAGTCCTGCAATGGGCTCCTTGCTCATCAGGGAACCTGCTGCTCCCTCTGCCTGCTGCTCCCCTTCCTTGTGCTCTCTCTCTCTCTGACAAATGAATAAATAAAACTTTAAAAAATATAAAAATCTTAAAGGTTAAAACACAAGTCTGTTAAGGGGCACCTGGGTGGTTCAGTCATGTAAGCCTCTGCCTTTGGCTCAGGTCATGATCTCAGGGTCCTGGAATTGAGCTCCACATCGGGCTCCCTGCTCAGTGGGGAGTCTGCTTCCCCTCTCTCTCTGCCTCTGTGCTTCTCTCACTCTCTCTCTCGAATAAATAAATAAAATCTTAAAAAAAATAAATACCCCCCCCCAAAAAACACAGGTCTGTTGAAATGCAATGATTCTGCCTCCACATAGTACTGTAACTGAACTCCTTTATTCTTTTCCCTTGGTCACAATATGAAATTGTTCTGGCCAGAAATATTCAGGTTCTCCAAACATGCCATTTTTAAAAGCAGCACTTTCAAAATATTATTTATTTATCTTGGAAATGGGACCATTTCACTAAAATACCTGATTTCAATAAAATCACCTTCAGTGATTCTGGGACTCAGATTCCTCTGGGGTCCTCGGCTCCCGGGCCCCTGTGCATCTTGGTATGTTATTGAAGGCTCTGTGCCCTGCAAAGAAAGGGCACCTGGTATCCCCCTTAGTCCACCAGATGCAGGGTCATGGGAACAGATGACCTGGAAGCCATAGGGATAGGTGATACCCCTGGAATGGGTGCGAAGGTAGGCCTGAAATCTGGATAGACTAGAAGGAAAATGAAGGAATCTGAAAAGTAGTGAGGAAAAGAGGAGAGAAAGAGAAAGTGGAGAAGGAAAAACATACACTTCAAGGCAAATGGGCATAGGTCCCAGTCTTGGTTCCTTGAATTGTTAGTTGTGTCTTCAGTGGAAAAATCAGGTTGTTATAAGGATTGTTGAGCCTTATGATAAATGCTCAAATGAGTAGTTCTTACCAAAGCTATTAAGGCAGAGCAGGTACAGAGGGGCTTTATGATGTTGGCAGAGTTCCTTTGCTGCTAGATATTGGCACATCTTTAACTATGCTTGAAATCTCCTAAGCATATAGGTATTTACTAAGCAAAATCCTCAAAAGAAAACATTTCTTCCTTTCTTTTCCAGTCCCCACTCTTATTTCAGTCTCCTCATTGGTGCCTCAGACTTCTTATGATTTTTTCATTCAGTCAGACAAGCCTGGTGACAGGAAACTCAACATCAGCCTAAAGGAATTGAAAGGATCATTTTTCCAAGAGAAAGGGAAAAGACTCTTGACAAGGATAAAGACTTAATTTGACCATTTCTCACTGATTCAGCCCTGATCTTAGAGTTCCTCAGAAAGAAACTCTTTGGGTCGCTAATTTGTCAGGAATTGTACATTATTTCTCTAAATGCTTTTTTAAAAAAGTTTATTTATTTATTTATTTTTAGTAACCTCTAGTATGCCCAACATGGGGCTCGTGCCCAGGACCCTGAGACCAAGAGTCACACACTCTTCTGACTGAGCCAGCCAGGCACCCCTACACATTATTTTTCTGACATCAATTTCTAAAACATTCCTAAGGGAAGAAAAGTTCTGTCTGTTTTCCTGGTACTGAGCTAACTGTTTCATCTCTTACAGTCCTCAGAGGAACCTCAGGGAGAAGGATTATTATCTCCATTGGACAAATGGGGAAGCTCATAGTTGAAGAGAAGAAATAAGTTTCCTAAGCCAAGGTATATAACTTGTAAGTGGTAACCAACATTTGATGAGTGTCTGCCCAGAGCTATCTCAATTATTATTACTGGTAGTAGTAGTAGCATCATGGCAATTATCATTGTTGAAAACTGCATATAGTAATTAGACATATATAATTGTTAGCTCTTATATAATATATAATTCTGCAATTCTGTCTAGGTGGGAAGAGTAAATAAGAATATACACATACACACACATCCTCATTTATCTTTCTCAACTAGACACACACAAAAATTAATAATGTGTTCAGAGTCACACAGCTAATAATTGGTAAAACCAGTATTTAAAACCACCCATCCAATCTTACACAGTCCACCCTTAACTGCAATGCTCTCTGGCCACATCCCCACTGTATTAGTCTACTTGAACTGCCATAACAAAATGCCACAGACTGGGGGCTTAAAAAACAGAAATTTCTTCTCTCATCATTCTCAACACTGAAAAAGTGAGATCGAGAGCCCAGAAGGGTTGGTTTCTGGTGCGAACTCTATCCTTGCCTTATAGGTGGCTGCCTTCTTATGTGTCTTCATAAGGCCTTTCTTCTGTGCGTGTGCAAGGGGGGAGAAAGAGAGATACTTCTGGTGTCTGTCTGTCTCTTCCTCTTCTTATAAGGACATCAGTCCTGTCAAAGTAGAACCCATTCATGTGACCTCATTTAACCTTAATTTCCTCCTTAAAGGTCCTATCTTCAAGTACAATCACATTGAGGGTTAGGCTTCAACATATGAATGGGTGTGGGGGGAAGAGGGAACAAAATTCAGTCCATAAACTCACCGTCCTCAGAACTGATAAGCAAGATTAAGGTGAGGAGAGATTAAGCAATCAGTAAGTGTTTGAACTGTGTAAAAATCCAGTCCATATTCTGTGAATTTCTTCAGAGCAAGGACATGTCCTTCTCTTGTATTTTACACAGACTTAGGGTACAATTTTTAGGCTGATTAACCTTTCCAGTACTAACCTTGCATTACCAAACCTGTCAAATTCAGTGTCCAGTATTGATGAGGGTACAAGGACATTGTTGCTGAGACTGTGACATGGGTACCCTCTCTCTGGGTGTCGTTTGTTAATGTGTGCTGAATCCTGTAATATGAGTGTGCCCTTTGACCCAACAATTCTACTTCTTTGCTATTTATTAGGAGATGATCATGGATATGTGCAAAAATTTAACTCCAAGAATCTTCACTGCAGTATTACCTGAAAAACACAAGTTGAGAAATAAGCTCTGTGCTCAACAATAAATAACTAATACAAATTAGTCATTTATGTAGTGTATCCACAAAATGAAAAAGAATTCAGCTAATATTGATGTTTTGCAAGAATATGCAAAGCCATGGAACAATGACCATGACATATTAACTAAAAAGAGACTGGTTAAAATAGGACTCTGTTCCATTATAAATGTAAACACGTGCATATATTCATACACAAAAAAGAATAAATGTAATAGGATTATTGATAACTTGTGCTCTTTTCTGGTTCATCCATAGTTTCTAAAATTAGTTTTGTTGCAAGGGAAAAAACATTATTTTTTAAATGTGGGGCTTGAACTCACAGCCCTGAGATCAAGAGCAGAGATGAATATTCAGATGCTTAATCAACGAGCCACCCAGGCACCCACCCAACAAACACTATTGCTTAAAAGAATATCTATAAAATTACCTCTGAATTGAATTTTAATTAAAACAATTCAAGTATCCATAGAAACAAAGAAAATGTAAGAAGGAAAATAATAAAATCTTTACATTTTAGCTTCAGAAAAATAAGCTGCATTTTTCTGTAATACACTAAGGGAGTGGTCTAGACTGCAAATACGTAAGGTTCAAATAGGATACAATGCTCAGACCCTGCTTTCCTAACAATAAGCCAGTATTTATTTTGGAAAAAAAAAACACCACTTTTTAAAATTAGGAGTTTCTTGAATAGTTGACTCAAACTCTCTATTGATTTTGCCCTTGATATTCTGCAAATTCTTTATACAAATCAAAGCAAGGAAAGTATGCTGGTCTAGAAGCTCCAGAGGTCAAAGCCCTTACACAAACCTCATACCCTTTTATTTAAATAGACTATTTTTTAGAGAAGTTTTAGGTTCACAGCAAATTTGAGTACAAAATACAGAATTCCCATATAATTCCAACCCTACACATGCACAGGCTCCCCCACTATCAACATCCTATGCCAGAGTGGTACATTGTTCCTATCAGGGAACCTACACTGATACAGCATTACCAACCAAAGTCCATAGTTTATATTGGGGCTTATTCTTGGTGTTATATATTCTATGAGTTTTGTCAGACACAATTTATCTTCCTTAAAGAACTAATTTTATTAAAATTAATTTCATAATTACATCTAGTGCTTACTGGGGAGGGTGAAACAGTGTTGAAAAAGCCAACTGGGACTGAGGGAAGATTGCATCAATGTCACCATTCCTTCTTACCTAAGGAAGGTGGCAAAGGTGGTGATCCGAACAAAGCAGCGGTTTCCCTGAGGGTGGTCTAATACAGGCTCTACTCCCTCTACACCCAGTCTGCAAAAGATATGTGGGATTTCTGGATTCCTCCTGTGTCAGGCGCCAACAGAGGATACCCAGCCCGGCATTCTTTGCGGCATGGTACCCTCTCAGTCCACTGAGGTCCCTACTGTGCATCTAAGCTCTATGTTCAATTAAGAACTACCTGAGGATGGGGCCTGTCCTTCCCTTTCCCTTACAGAATACAGGGAGCAATCCTGAATGGCCTTTGTTACGTCCCAAACCTCCTTTCCTTGCCAAACTAAACGACTCAAACTTTCTGAAAATTACGGTAATGCTTGTCTCTGGTTACTATTTGCTGCCCACCAGGTTAACTGTATAGACTTTGTCCTATATATCTCTCTTCAAGCTGCTAGTCTCCAAAGATGCAAGCTCCTCCTGCTCCATCCCACTTCATACCATTGTGCTGGAGGCTCTCTACTGCTTTCTAAAGTGAAGAATTCTTGTTCTGATCTGTTTTGAAGAAAGTAGGTTGGGAGGAAGCCCTTCAGCCACACCCTAGACCTCAAAATTGGAGACTTAAACTTTTTCAAGTAATTCAATTCACTATTTTAATATATGTATTCATATCTAATCTTGTTCTTGAAAGCATTTACAGAAGTTTGAAAACATTCCTTTCACTAAGGAGAGGATTGCAATTGACAAGTCTATCCAGAGCTCTGGGATCTCCAGGTGAAGAAGAGTAGATGGCACTGCACCCATTTCAGAAATAAGAAAACTAAGGCTTTGTGAGCTTGGGTCTTTTGTCCAAGGTACACAGTAGAGCTGACAATAGACCAGTTTCTTGGCTCAAGTTCCCTGCTCTGGCCTCTGAAGTGTGTTACCCTGCCTCAGAAATGGACACATCCTTCCCAGGCTCAGCCGGATGGTGACACAAGCTTGGAAGTTCAGTGGGACTCTGAGTAAAGGCTTCTTGCCCACAGAGCACATTGATAGACAAGATTAGCTATGGTAGGCTGGAAAATGTCCCTAAAATATATCAAGTTCTAATTCCTGGAGCCTGTAATTTTACCACGTATGGAAAAAGGGTCTCTGCACATACAGTTAAGGATCTTGAGGTGAGGAGATTGTCCTGAATTATCCAGGTAGGCTCTAAAGGCAGTCACAGGTTACTCCACAAGAGAAAGGCAATGGGAGCTTTCACCAACACAAGGAAAGCTGATATGACGGAGGCAGAGACTGGAATGATGTGTCCACAAGTTAAGAAAAGCTGGAAGCCACCAGAAACTGCAAGAGGCAAGAAATGAATTTCCCCCAGAGCTTCTGGAGAAGTGTGGCCCTGATAATACCTTGATTTTGTCCCAGTGATACTGATTTTGGACTTCTGGCCTCCATAATTATGGAAGAATAAATCTCTGTGATTTCAAGGTACCCAGTTAGTGGTAATTTATTACAACAGTGATTAGAAATGTTATCCATTCGGACGCCTGGGTGGCTCAGTTGGTTGGGCGGCTGCCTTCGGCTCAGGTCGTGGTCCCGGTGTCCTGGGATCGAGTCCCACATCGGGCTCTTTGCTCAGCAGGGGGCCTGCTTCTCCCTCTGCCTCTGCCCGCCACTCTGTCTGCCTGTGCTCGCTCTCTCACTCTCTCTCTCTCTGACAAATAAATAAATAAAACCTTAAAAAAAAGAAAAAAAAAAGAAATGTTATCCATTAGGATATGCTACAATTACAATCACTGTAAAAAAAGGAATGTTTGCTCCATAGGGCAGTAACTATGAGCTGGTGACCAGGCAGCATTCCCAATTCCCTTTTTATAAGCACTGCCGGCACATGCACACGTGTGTGTATGTGTGTAGGAATTTGAGGGCTGCATAGGTTCACGGAAGATAATATAGTCCAGAGGGACATAACAAAATGACAGAAAATCATGTCACCAGCAAGATACAGTCCTCCTTATTCACAATTCATATTTGTGAACCTACCATTTTGGTAACATTTATTCGTAACCCCAAAATTGATACTTGAAGAATGAAGAGCTTTTGCAATCATTCATGGATACTCACAGAGCAGTGAGAAATTTGAGTGATCCAATGAACACATTCCCAGCTGAATTACAAGGCAGTGTTCTGCCATCTTGTTTCAGTTCTCAAACAATTGTCCTTTTTATGCCTATTTACTGTCACATTTTCACATTTTTGCTTTTTGTTGGTAATTTCACTGTTTAAAATGGTCCCCAGGCATAGTGCTGAGGTGTTCCTCAGTGCAAGAAAGTTGTGATGCAGAGAGAACAGGTGATTACAGAGAGAACGGGTATTACATGAGCTTTTTCAAGCATGAGTTATACTGCTGTTGGCTGAGAGTTCAATGTTGATGAATCAACTATATTAAATAATGTCTTACAGGGGCACCTGGGTGGCTCAGTGGGTTAAAGCCTCTGCTTTTGGCTCAGGTCATGATCCCAGGGTCCTGGGATCAAGTCCCACATCGGGCTCCTTGCTCAGCAGGGACCCTGCTTCTCTCTTTGCCTCCGCCTGCTGCTCTGCCTGCTTGTGTTCTCTCTCTCTCTCTCTCTGACAAATAAATAAATAAATAAAATCTTAGAATATCAGATAAAAAACAATCAGAACATAAGATACTTTTAAATCAAAACAAACAAAAATCACATAACACAGAATTCATCTTAATGAATCACAGAATTCAACTTAAAAGCGTGCAATGTGTTGGTTTTTAATATATTCAGAATGTTATACAACCATCACCACTACCTCATTCCAAAACATTATCATCTTAAAAAGAAACTCCATGTTTATTAAATAGCCATTTCTAATCCTCCCTTATTTTTAGCCCTGCAGCCACTAATTCATTGTCTTTGTGAATTTACCTATTCTGGACATTTCATATAAATAGAATCATAAAATTTATGTCTAGTTTCCTTCACTTAGTGTGTTTTCAAGGCTTACCTATGTTGTAGTGTGTATTAGTACTTCACTGCCTTTTGTAGCTAAATCTTCATTGTATGGATTAACAAATTTTGCTTATCCCTTCATCAGTGGGTGGAGGTTTGTCTTTTATGAATAATGCTATTAGCATTGCATACAAATTCTTGAGTGAACATATGTTTTTGATTCTCTTGGGTACACCTAAGACTGTTGTTGCTGGGTCAAACAGTAGCTCTATGCTTGACTATTCAAAAACTGTTTTTCAGAGTGTTTAACCAGACTGTTTTCCATAGCAGCTGCACATTCCCACCAGCTGTGTATAATGGTTCTAATTTCTCCACATCCTAATACTTCTATTTCTTTATTGCCATACCAGTGGTTGTAAAGCGTTGACACATTGTGGTTTTGTATTTGCCTAAGGGCTAATGATGTTGAATATCTTTTTTTTTTAAGATTTTGTTTATTTATTTGACAGACAGAGATCACAAGTAGGCAGAGAGGCAGGCGGAGAGAGGGGGAAGCAGGCTCCCTGCTGAGCAGAGAGCCTGATTCGGGGCTCCATCCCAGGACCCTGAGATCATGACCTGAGCGGAAGACAGGGGCTTAACCAACTGAGCCACCCAGGCGCCCCATGTTGAATATCTTTTCAAGTACTTATTGGCCATTATATATCTTCTTTGGAAAAATTTCTATTCAAGTTTTTTGTCCATCTTAAAATTGGGTTGTTTGTATTTTTGTTATAGAGTTCTTTATCCTGTATCTCTTTATCCTTTATCTCTTTATCCTGTAAGAGAACATAGAGCATAGGAGATATATATTCTGGACAATACACTAATATTTGATTTGCAAATATTTTCTCCCATTATATTTCCAAAATATTATCTTTTGACATTGATAGTGTCCCTTTGATGCACAATGGTTTCTAATTTTGATGATATCCAAATTATTTTTCTTTTGTGGCTTTTGTGTTTGGTTGTCAGATTTAATAAACAGTTGCCTAATTCTAGGTCATGAAAATTTATACCTATATTTCCTTCCAAGTTTTATACTTTTAGCTCTTATATTTGACATTGAGTCTTTGATTCATTTTGTTAATTTTGGCATATGGTATGAGGTTGGGGTCCAAATTCACTCTTTTGCATGTGGATATCTAGTATTCCAGCACCAATTGTTGAGAAGACTACTCTTCCCTCAACTGAATAATCTTGGTAAACTTGCTGAAAATCAACTGACAATAGGGATGCCTGGGTGGCTCAGTCAGTTAAGCATCTGTCTTCGGTTCAGTTCATGACCTCAGGGCCCTGGGATCGAGTCCTGCATCAGGCCACTTTGCTCAGTGGGGACCCTGCTTCTCCCTCTCTCCCTGCAGCTCCCCCTGCTTGTGCTTGTTCTGTCGAATTAAAAAAAAAAAAAATCTTTTAAAAAAAAAGAGAGAGAAGAAAATCAACTGACAATAGATTATGGGTTTATTTCTGGACTCTAACTTCTATTTCATTAATCCTGGTCTATCTTTAATGCCAGTTCCGTAGTGTTTTGATTACCATCACTTTGAATTGTTTTGGAATTGGGAATTTTTTTAAAAATTTTTTTAAATTTATTTATTTGTCAGAGAGAGAGGGAGAGAGAGAGAGTGAGCACAGGCAGACAGAGTGGCAGGCAGAGGCAGAGGGAGAAGCAGGCTCCCTGCCGAGCAAGGAGCCCGATGTGGGACTTGATCCCAGGACGCTGGGATCATGATCTGAGCCGAAGGCAGCCACCCAACCAACTGAGGCACCCAGGTGTCTCGGAATTGGGAATTTTTTTTTAAATTTTTTTATTTTTTATAAACATATAAAGTATTTTTATCCCCAGGGGTACATGTCTGTGTATCGCCAGGTTTACACACTTCACAGCGCTAACCAGAGCACATACCCTCCCCAATGTCCATTACCCCATCCCCCTTTCCCAACCCCCCTCCCCCCAGCAACCCTCAGTCTGTTCTGTGAGATTAAGAGTCACTTATGGTTTGTCTCCCTCGGAATTGGGAATTTTTAATCTTCCCATTTTGTTCTTCCTTTTCAAGATTTTTCTCTAATTGGGGTCTCCTGCAATTCCATATAAATTTTAGAATCAGTTTGTCAAGTTCTCCAGTCATCTGGGATTCTACTGAAAAGTATAGGTAGAATCTGTAGTTTAATGTGGGGAATATTTCCATTTAACAACATTAAGTCTTCCAGTCCATGAACACGGAATGTCATTCCATTATTTAGGTTTTCTTTAATTTCTTTCAACATGGTTTTGTAGTTTTTAGTGCACAAATCTTACACTTCCTTGGCTAAATGTATTTCTAAGTACTTTATTCATTTTGACGCCATTATAAATGGAACTATTTTCTTAATTTCATTTTGTATTGTTCATTCCAAGTATGTAGAAATGCAAGTAGTATTTTTTAAATTACACCTGAAGTTGTGGCAGCCATCTTGGTATATCAGCTTGAGACTGAAGTCAGTGTTAAGAGATGGCAGAGAAGAGATATGAAAACAGCCAGGGCTCCAGATGATACCACAGAGTTGAGTCAACTCAGTTTGCAATTTCTACAACTGGACTTTGTTTCCTCATCACTTAAGCCAGTTTGTTTCTTCGAGAAAAAAAAACTTTATGTGGAAAACACTGTTGACCATCTGCCCAGTATTTCCCCCTTTATTTATTACTATGAGATATTATGAGACAATCTCAGATGAGAGGTTCAATCCTCTCCTCCCCCCAGAAAGGGAAGGGCAATATGCCCAGCTAAAAACTGCTTTCTCTTCAGATCTTTTCAGCTAGGAATGGCCATATGACCCATGTAATAATTCCAGCAATTGAGATATAAACATTTCAGAGTGGGGACACATGAAAAATCTTTTTAATGTGAATAGGTTTTTTCCCCCACCTTCTAAACTCTGTCATATTTGGGGTTATAGGTAATACTTGCTTAATTACGGAGTAATTCATCTAGGTATAAATTGTATATAACTCCCAGAATTTGAAGTATGGCTTTGTTGCCACCATTTAGTTTCAGTATGTATACAGTTTACATAATTTGAGGTTGTTTTTCTTCAGTTTTGTTTTTGGTCACAAATTACTAGATAATAGTAAACCAGTTGCTGATGTTGTTAAGTAATGCACTGTATTTATTTTCTATTTACCTTTGACTCCCTTCACCCATTCCTCCCACCCTCCACCCTGTCTCTGGCAACCACCAATCTGTTCCCCATATGAGAGTTTTTCTTTTTTTTTTTTTTATTCCACATGTAAGGGAGATCATATGGTATTTGTCTTTCTCTGACTTCTTTAACTTAGCAGAATGCCCCTGAGATACCTTCTGGTTGTTGCAAATGTCAAGATTTCATTCCTTATAATAGAATTAATGTAACAATTTAGTATCAATAGCATACAAAATCTTTCCTATGTCTGCTCCTCTTTGTTGTTTTTGTCACAAATTACATCTTTATTCCCATAAACACAGATTTACAGTTACTGTTTTATGCAGCTATCTTTTAAATAAGGGAAAAAATTACCAAAAAATACATTAATTCTGCCTTTTATGCTTATCAATATAGTTAACTTTACTGGCATTCTTTGTGTGGATTTGCAAAACTATCTAGCGTCCTTATATTTTAGTGTTTCTTGTGGGAAGGTCTCCTTGTGACAAACTTTCAATTTCTGTTCATTGAGAGTGTCCGTTTTGTCTTCATGGGGGGGGGCGGCTATTTACTTATAGAAAATTTTAATTCCATTATAGTTAACAGAGTATTAGTTTCAGGTGTACAATAGTGATTCAACAATTCCATACATTACCCAGTGCTCATCATAACATGAACACTCCTTAACCCTATTCACTCATCCCCCCACCTCCCTTTTGGTAACCATCAGTTTGTTCTCTATAGTTGAGTTGTTTCTTCGTTTGTGTTTTCCTTCTCCCTTGTATGTTTTGTTTCTTAAATTCCACGTAAGTGAAATCATATGGTATTTGTCTTTCTCTAACTAATTCTGCTTAACATTATATTCTCTAGGTCCATCCATGTTGCAAATGCAAGATTTCATTTTTTATGGCTAAATAATATTACACTGTATATCTTCATTTTTGAAGTAGTTTTTCCAGACATTGAAGTCATAGTTAACAGGTTTACTTCCTTTCACCTCTTTGAATATACCATTCCATTGTCTTCTGGTCCCCATGGTTTCTAAGGAGAAATTAGCTCTTATCCTAAGAATCACTTGCACATGAAGAGTAGCTTCTCTTGTTTTCAAGATTCTCTTTGTCTTTCAACAGTTTGATCATGTGTCTAAGAATGGATCTGAATTTATCAAGCTTCTTAGAGTTCATCAAGCTTCTTGTATGTGTAGATTTGTCTTTTCATCAAATCTAGGAAGCTTTTGGGGATGCCTGGGTGGCTTAGTTGGTTAAGCATCTGCCTTTGGCTTGGGTAGTGATCCTGGGATTGAGTCTCATGGTGGGTTCTCTGCTTGGCAGGGAACCTGTTCCCTCTGTCTGCCACTCCCCCTGCTTGTGTGCTCTCTCACAAATAAAATCTTTAAAAAAATTTTAGGAAGTTTTCAGCTATTATTTCTTGAAATACTTTCTGCCTCTTTCTCTCATCTGGGACTCCTATTATACACATGCTGGTGTTTTTGATGATGTCCTACACATCTCTTAGGCTCTGTTCATTCTTTTAAAAAAAAATGTTACTTAGACTGGATAATTTCGGTTGGTTTATCTTCAGGTTCACCGGTTCTTCCTTCTATCTATTCAAATTTCCATTGGGCCCCTCTAGTGAATCTTTCATTCCAATTATGCTTTTCAGCTCCATAATTCTACTTGACTTCTTATTCCTATCTTTTCATTCCTAGTCTCTATTTGGAGAGATATTCTTATGGTTTCCTTTAGCTTCTTAAATATATTTCAGGGGTGCCTGGGTGGCTCAGTGGGCTAAGCCTCTGCCTTCGGCTCAGGTCATGATCTCAGGGTCCTGGGATCGAGCCCCACATCAGGCTCTCTGCTCAGCGGGGAGCCTGCTTCCCCCGCTTGCCCTCTCTGCCTGCCTCTATGTCTACTTGTGATCTGTCAAATAAATAAATAAAGCTAATATATATATATATATATATATATATATATATATATATATATAAATTTCAAATAGCTAATTAAGTCATTGTCCTGCATGTCCAATGTCAGGGTTTCCTGAGGAACAATTTCTATTATTTCGTTAGCTATGGGCCATATTTTGTTTCTTTACATGCCCCTGTAATATTTTGGTTGTTGACTACTGGACATTTTAAATATTTGAATGTGGCAACTCTGTAAATAAATCAAGTACTATCCTCCCCACCCCAGGGTTTGTTAGTGATGTTTGTTGTCATTGTTAACTTTTCTCCACTAATTGCTCTGTGCATGCTGGTACAACTTTCAACACTCAACCAGGAAGTTCACAATTCTGCCTTAGTATTTACTTCTTGCTTGCAGAGCCTTAAAATCAGCTGGAGGTGGACCTTTTAAAGTTTTTGTTGAGTAGGTGCACAGCCCTGGATATGAGCATGGCTTTCTAGATACCCAGTAGCATGTCAGAGCTTTTCTAAGTCCTTATTCATCAAAGCATCTCATTCCCCAGCCTCTTCCCAAGATCTTTGGTTATTCTACACATCCCCTCCCCGCCCAAACTTTATTCATTCCCCAGTCAGCAACAACGAATACATTTGCCTGTAAGTGTTTTTGATAAATGCCTCCTAGATAACTATCTCAGTACTGGAGAATTATGAGTTAGGTAAGACAAAGGCAAACCCTTTGAAATTGTACTCCAAGAAGTCACCAGACGGTTCAAAAGAAACAAGCACAATTTTTTTGCAAGTCAGTTCCATTATACTCACTGTGGTACTGGAATATTCACAGGGAATGTGGCTGTTATCTTCAAGGCCACTGCTAAGCTAGGAAGAGGGGGAATGAGACCAGGCTAAGTTAAAATGCCACAGAGCTGTCTGTTCTTACCAAGATTCAGCTGTTTCTTCTTGATTACGTTGCCCTGGTCTGTAAGCTTTTAGTTAGTTTCCAGTTCTGAAAAAGTTGACTATGACAATTTTTGCCAGCTTTTCATTCCTTTTATGGAATGCACACTTTTGAAGTTCCTTAATCCATTTTTGCAAATGTCTGGATATAAAAGATTTAAAGAACTATACAGGATAGTGTATCCAGTAAACTGCAGACATCATATTCAGGTATATGTGGAGCATTTGTAAAAACTGAACAACTCCTGGGTTATAAAGCAAGTCTCAACAAATTTCAAATAATTGAAATAATGCATTTTAGAATAGAAATGTGTTTTCCAACAATAATGGGATTAAAATAGAACTCAATGACAAAAAGACAATTAGAACCTAGCAGCCAGTCAATTACTAAAGGATGGTTATAGAGACCATGACAACATGGTTTTCTGGGGCTCTGGTCATACGCATTTCAGATCATCAGATGTCAGGGTTGAAATGCAGGAACATTAGACAGGTTCTAGTTTGATACCACCCCTCCCCTTCACTTTCCTAGGAGACAGAAAACCAAAAAAAAAAGGTCACACAGAGAATTGTTGGCTAAGAAATAGTTCTGTATCCCATGACTTTCAACACAATGCTCTGACACAGGGCTGCCTCAAACCTTCCTTTATCCAGAGGTCTGGACTACCAGTATTCACTTTCTCCCTCCACAATCTCATACCCTCGCTGGGAATTCTTTATTTCCTGACAGTCTTCCCATTTTCTCCCAAAGACTAGCACCTTAAAAATAGGCTAATCAGAGCTCTATTATTTCCTAAGGAAAACTTTCTGTTATTACCTACTACCCAATGATATTTATAATTTCTGATAAGGCAATGTTTTAAAGATGAAATAACCACAAAGTTACTTTATCAGGAAGCAGAAGACTGACTTGTCAGTATATGAACTAATTATGACCTTTGGTTAATTTAACATGCACCTCAGTCTTCCATTAGTTCCTCCTATATCTCACTGAATCCTGTTTTTCACCCATAAAACTCCTGGATCTCCTGACCAGTGGACTCAGTAGTATAGTAGATTCTGTCTTTGCAGTTACCAGGCTAAAAGGATAATTGTTTAGCTTCAATGTTTGCTAGAGTAATGATCTTGTGTGACCATTTCAACCTTTTATATACCCATTTGTTTATAAATTGTAGCTACTGTTATAATTCATTAAGATCATCTCTTAGGTTTCTTTGGGCTTAGAGATGTTTAAAAACAGCATGGTACAACACAGTTCATGTTCATTTAAGCACTTGTTTTCCCAAGTATTGTTCTTTACATGAACTCTAATCTTATCTTTGTATTGGCAAATTACATTAACTACTAACCCAACAATCACCCCCTTCCCCGACCACCTTCACTGTCACCAGAAATCCCTACCTAGTCTTTCTATAACTCCCATTTCTTGGAGTGAAAAAATCCAACATGCCTAGGAGATGAATCTTGACTGATCTAAGCTAATAATGGCAATTCTGTGTTTTGCTTATTCAAGTTTTCCCAGCTTCCCTTGCAACTAAATTGGCACATGACCAATGACACGTGAAAGAGTTAATCTATAGCTTCAGAAAGCTTCTGTAGCTTTCTGAAAAAGTTCCAGTCTATTAATTTTCTTGATCTTCCCCTGAATCCAGGTTTGTTATATTCCCAATGTCACCTTTTGCTAAAAAAGAAAGAGGTTAAATTGAGGAGTCAGACACACATTGATATGAATCTTGGTTTTCTTTATGAGCAATCTAGGGCAAGATACTTACCTCTGTGAAGCCTCAGTTTTGTCACTTGCCAAATAGGGGTGAGTGTTACAAAAGAACAATGGAATGAGGACTATATGGGACAATGAAGACATGTGAAGTTCCCTGGATCTACAGTAGAGCTCCATAAATGTGACTCCTTATCAAATTAAAATGAATGAGAACACAACCCAGCCAACCCAATAAAAACTCTCACTGAAGTATACAACAAACCTTCTTACTCCATGACCCCACTATGTAATTTTGGCTTAAATGGTCAACAGAAATTAGCTTATTAGTGAAAGTAATGTTTTTCTTTCCAGAGGCCCGGTTGTTAGAAGAACAAACAAAACAAAACAAAAAAACACATTACATAGATCGCTGACAAATTTCCTTTACTTATTTTTGTATCCGCATGATTGTAAAAAAGCAAATAGTGTTAAATGGCTATTTTTAGTAAAAACACACAATGTTCAAAGAAGGATTACATTCTTTGGACAGGTTTTATTCCCAGGATATCAAACGCCTTGGCCATAACAGCAGCTACCGCTTCACAAAGCAGCATACGCCACATGTTTACCTTCAACACTTGTCCTGAGAAAATAAAAAAAGAATGGGATTAATGTATCTTTTAAAAAATCATTACTGAAGAGTCTTTGTTACTTCTGTATTTTACTGAAAGATTAACAGCCTACTCCATCATGTTTTAGAGCTTTAACTAGAATTACCTCCATATTAAAAAATACAGATAGCTAGGGGCACCTGAGTGGCTCAGTGGATTAAGCCTCTGCCTTTGGCTCAGGTCATGATCTCAGAGTCCTGGGATCGAGCCCTACATCGGGCTCTCTGCTCGGCAGGGAGACTGCTTCCCCCTTTCTCTTTGCCTACTCGCGATCTCTCTGTCAAATAAATAAATAAAATCTTAAAAAAATATACAGATAGACAATCCAAAAAAGAAAGGTGTTCCTGTTCAAGACATCCGTTTCTAACTGATAAGGGGAAACAAGATCTGCAATGATTTATCTTTCTTTTTAAACTCTTCAAGAGTTTTATCTTAGGCATCATGGTCTGATATAACTATAAACCTTAATTTCAGGATAATAGTGAGATTATTTTTTCCTAATACAGTTTCAGTTCACACACATGACCCTCAAAAACACCTACTTGCTCTATAACAAATTACTTCAGTCTACTTCAATAACCATGTAACCTTAAAGCCTAGATAAGAAAAGATACCAATTTTCTCCCAAGGGCAGTTTCCATTACCAAGAACTCCCAGACTCATTCAGGGACCCTCAGAAATTCTGCTTCTAGATGGCAATGCCCTATTCCTAGTCCTCTTTCAACTGTCTTCTTTGGAGTCCTATGGTTCTGTGCCATGTGCCTGAGGGTGGGAGAAACTGCTCTGGGAATGAGAATTCCGTTTATGCTCTTATGAGATCTAGTTGAATTTTGTCTGTTATGTATGACATGGACCAGTAATAACTGTTTGAGGGGGAAAAACAGTGGAGGGGGGTGGGTTCCAGTAATAAAGCAAGTTGAAAACCATCTACACCCAATTCAAAGAAATGCCTTGCTGATGCCCCACCCTCCAATATGACCACTGAATGAGACACTGACCAGTTTGCCGATCTTTTTCCACACAGTAACAGTTATCATAGAATTCTGTGAAAGTAGTTGCAAGCTCATAGATATAATCACAGAGAGTGTGGAGAAATAAGTCATCTAAAATCTTCTGGAGAATCTCAGGGAACCGTAAAATGCACCGGCCTAGCTTCCATTCCTTCTCATGGTCCAAAATGATCTTAGTCTCTTGAGCAGCCTTCTGGAGCATATCTTCATCAATATTGGCCAGACGTGCTATAGACCTAAGAAATCAAGCAACAGCCATCAATTTCTATGGTTAGGCATGTTCTTCTCCACTTAAGAGACAACACAGTAAGAAATGACAGATATAACTGGAAATCCTATCAATTGATTCAAAATAAAACAACACTACAATTACCTGATTCTAGTGAAGGCATACAACAAGTAAGCAGCTGTGTTTCCTCTGTCATCCAGCATTTTGTCAAAGGAGAAGATGTAGTCATTCAACCGGTTATGAGAAAGATCCGCATATTTGATACAACCATAAGCAACAGATGTCTGAGCAGCCTTTAATTCCTCTACGGTTAAGACCTTTAGGGAAAAAACAAATACTTTATAGTTTACTGACCACTGCCTTTGTCCTGGTGTCTCAGGCTCAAGACAGGGATTAGGAGCATCTAATGGTTTTCCTTTATCAGTAAACTAATAAATATTGACACTGAGGGAACATGGGCCAATGTACAAAAGAAAGAATGTTTCTATGAGAAACTTGATCTGTAAAATATGAAGTGTTGCCTTGAATACTTTCCCCAAAACGTATTCAGTAGAGATGAAATAGAAAACATCAATTATTAGAGAAAGACAAATACCGTATGATTTTGCTCATGTGGGACTTAAGAAACAAAACAAATGAACAGATTAAAAAAAAAACAAAAAACAGACCCACAAATATAGAGAACAAACTGGTGGTTACCAGAAGGGAGATGAGTTGGGGGGATGTGTGAAATAGGTGAAGAGTACACTTATCTTCATGAGCACCAAGTATGTACAGAATTGCTGAATCACTATACTCTACCTGCAACTAGTAACACTGTATGTTAATTACACCGGAACTTAAAAAACAAAACATGGTGTCAGAAGTCGGAGAAAGAACTCGTGCATTGTTTTGTTAATTTTGGCCATGTATTCTGAAGCACTATCAGGCCACAAGTGATTAAGGTGCTGTTCTGGACATGAGGGAGTAGCCTGTAGTATACCAACCCTTCTACCAAAGGCAGCTATTTAAAAGTTGGATAAATAATATGAAACAACTATATGAAGTCACCAAAGAACATCAACACAAGCTAAGTTCGAGGGGCTCTGTATAAGGGAAACACAGAAGTTGACTGAGTTCCACATCTATGTGACCTTTCCCCCTAGGACACTGTCCAAATCACTATGTGGTGGGCAAACATGGAGCAAAAGCCAGGCAGAAAGAAGTGGTCTTACTGGGGTTAAGAGGACAGAGTTGCGTTTGGAGCTGCCAAAGCAGTGAGGACAAAACCACCAAGTGGGAGCCACACAGGAGTGAAAAACCACCCAATGGCTGGCATTAACAAGGCAGGAATCCCCACAAATCCAGCAGAAAAGAGCAAGTGGGTGGCTGAGGAACTGATCAGATTTCAGCAGCTGTGTGAGGCTAGGGCATCCAGCAGGAGCAAGGGGAAGGGCACTAGTGAATACACTAGAAGGGCCCTATTTCACCAATAAGAACCTCACGCCAAGAGTAAAATTGAAATGCTTCATTCGGCCCTTAAAAAACCCAAGACCAAGACTGACAGAATTAAGATAACAGCTGGTACGCTATCTGCCAGAGGAAGATTGAAATGATTGTTGGAAGATGACATTATAGAGAAATTTTATAATTCTGTATTCACAACATCTAGAATCTAGTTTTTAAAAAAAGCAGCTTATTCCCACCAACAGTGTAAGAGGGTTCCCCTTTCTCCACATCCTCTCCAACACACGTTGTTTCCTGTCTTGCTGATTTTGGCCATTCTAACTGGTGTGAGGTGGTATCTCAATGTGGTTTTAATTTGAATCTCCCTGATGGCTAGTGATGATGAACATTTTTTCATGTGTCTGATAGCCATTTGTATATCTTCATTGGA